>JBBPBX010055264.1:0-23163 GCA_038048925.1 Garcialebias charrua | reverse complement strand
GGACCCCTTACGCCACTGGCAACCAGATGGCAATGTGGAGGTAAAGAACCCAGTTCAAGCACAGGGTAACCTTCCAGGTCCCCAGGGGAAAGAATTTCATATATACAAGGGGCATGCACAAGTCCCTCATCTGCTCCTTGAACAGACAACTACTAGGACTATCAAAGGGGGCCCATCCTGATGTTGGAGACCTGTCAAAGGAGAGGGGAACCCTTCCACTGAACATATCCCAAGTAAACATAAACACCAAGGGACTCCCTTGTGTATGTTGTTGCTGTTCGTTTTTGGAGAAAAAAACGATCAAACCTTAGGCCCTCAGCCAGTTCCCTTCAGTGGCCAGGTTGAGAGCCGCCACAGCTCCGGATGTGGGTGTAGAAGCTGCCCACATGGCTGAGTCAGCAGGTCCCTGTGAGAAGGCAACTGGTATCCCTGATAACATTGAGATCAGCTCCGGGAACCACGGTTTCTGCGGCCACCTGGGGGCTATCAGTATCAGGGAGAGGGCTCCCTAACGTACACGTTCCAGTGTTACCTGGATCAGAGGGACAGGTGGAAAAGCATAGTACAGCACCCCTGCTGGCCAATCATGGGCCAGAGCATCCGTTCCCAACGGTTCGTCTGTTTCCTTCAAAGAGAAGTAAAGGTCACACTGTGAGCTAGCTCTGGCCTGGATGGGTTCCAGGGCTCCTACAAAGAGTCCCGTTGGCTCGATTGGGTGCTGGAGGAAGGGGGACCTCTGGTTTTCCGGGAGGTCCGTTAAAGTCGACCAAAGATGGCGCTGGGCGACAACCATTTCCGACATTGCTCTGCCTTGCGTGATGGCTATAGTCCCCATCATGCGGAGCACAAAGTCAGAGGCCCAGCGGGCCTCCTCCATGGTCTCTGTTGCGGCTTGTTCGTTTGTCGTTACCTGGAGTTCCTGTAGCTTTTCTGCCAGGTACGTCTGCATCATGGTCGAAGCGTTCATTGCACGAGCCGCGAGGCCCTGAGCCCGGTAGAACTTCTCGAGCTGTTTCTCCGAAGCGCGGATGGCCCTGCTGGGCAACGCTGGCTTCACCCCCGTAGCTGCAGGGGCCAGATGAGCCGCCAGGGTCTCCTCTATCTGGGATGCACTGGCGAGACCTGCTGCCTCCATTCCGGCGACATCCAGGAGCCGGGATAGTGGCAGCATCATGGGAGCTCCGGGTTCCGCCCAGGAGAGCGTGAGCTCCATGAGGAAGTCCGGGAAAATGGGCATTTTCTGCGACGTCGTCGGCTGCTGCTTCGCGTAGATGTAATTTCCCGCCAGCCTCGTAACCTGTTGGCGAGGCGTGGGGTCTGGCCACGCAACCTGCAGGGACGTCCGCCGCCCTGTGGCACAAGTCGAACAGAGCAGGGACCGACAAGTCCGGTTCCGGTAGAACTTGAGCCAGGTTCTGGGAGGAATCCACACTTTCCCCTCTGCAACCGTACTCTGCGTCTTGGTCAGACACTTCGGGCGTCGAGTCCTCAACGGGGACCGAGGAGTCCGACACATTCTCATCCCCGACCTGACCACTGCGTTCCAAGTCCATGTTCTCGAGCTCCGGTTCGGGAGCGAGCAGTTCTGTGTGGCGTGCGGCCTTCAGCGCCGCTGCCTTCTCCATGGACTTACTTAGCCAACGCGTCCGTGCGGCGTTTCCTCATTACTGCCGGCATCCGACAGTAGTGGGAGCAGGAGTCGGGGGATTCTAGCGCTTTTCTTGCATGCAGGATCCCTAGGCAGACGGGACAGGCCTTGTGGGTGTCCGTCGCCGAGAGGGAGTAGCCGCAGCCGCTAGGGTAGGGGCGCGAGCGAGGGCTCGCCGTCCTACTGGTTTTCTTCGGAACTTTTGTCCTCCGTTTTCCCTTCTCGGGAGCCATGTCCGGAGATGAGAAGCGTCGAGGCTGTTCCTAGTTTCCTTTTGTTCGAAGACGTCCTCTCCGTCGTCTCGCTTTCGCTGGCTAGCCTGCTAATGGTTAGCAGGGAGTGTTGTGACGCAGTTAGCGCCGTCGAGCGAAGCAGCTGCGGAGAGAGAAGAAAACTTTGAGGTAAGTAGAAAAACGCTGGACTAGCTTTCGCCAGCCCAGCAGTATGCAGGAAAATTTCTCTGTACGCTCAGCGTAGGGAGCAAGCTCACCTCTGATCGAGCGATGTGACAACAGAGAAGTCCCACGAAGTTCAGGTTTAAGCGAGTTGAAGGGCGTAAAGGCGTGAATGTATCCCTTGAGGTAATCGCGCGGGCGCAATTTCCCATAGCAATTATGTTGCACCGAGTGACTGACTGATAAGGGAAATAACGACTATCACTCAGCAACACTAGTACTACAATAATTATTGAGCTAAATGATTGCTAATGACAAAGTGCATTAAATAAATCATGACAGTGGCTCATAGGGGATTTAAACTGCTGCTTCTCTTTGCAGCTAGCTGTGCTAAAATACCAATGATAACGTAGGCCTACGTTAGCAGGACCAAGTAGAAATTTTGTTTGTTTTTGAGTGTTTTTGGTTGGATACTTTTCAGTGCCACAGCCAAGAATGTTGTCCTTAGCATCTTCACAAATGGAAAAACAAGAACTGTGGTCCAGTTGTTCACTATATTGAGATTGTGAGGCAGCTACAGTAGTTTGTGTTGGAGTTCAAAAATGTGATTGCACTTTTCACCCATTGGTGCTCTAGAAACTTGACATGTGGTAAATTTAAAGTGGTATGTGGAAGTTGTATGTTACAGTTGTATTTTTAATGCTACACCTGGGTGTAAAAATACTTGCAAGTAACTACTGCTGCATTCAAGTATTGTTAAAATAAATAAATAAAAATAAACCACTTGACTGTCCCCCTTCCCATATTTATTATTTAATATATAAAATTCCTGGATGTAGTTCTAACACATGTGACTTTTAACAATTTCTAACTTCCTGTAGCAGCTATCTGTGCTGCAATGCTAATTCTAGCTTGTATGTAAACCGAAGCAACATGTGGAGAATTTTATTTTTTTATTTTGATATATGTCTTAGCAATGCTACAGTGCAATGTTTTTGTTAGCAGCTTCCTAACTTCCTGATGCTTGTGTAAAGTCACATTTAAGTTTCTATCTCCAGCGCAGGCCCACTTCCTGTGCTAATGATTTATCTGCAAATAGAAGTGATGATGTACAGCATAACCAAGCACCTTTTAAAGATGACCATGTTCAACAATTAATATCACACCTTCATTAAAAAAAATTCAATGAAAATCTCAGACTAAGCTGTTTCCACAAGTTTATGTGAATATTTTCTGACCCCTTAGCAGTCTTATCCTGTCATTCTTACATAAAGAAAAAAAACTACATCCAAGCCAGAGTATATAGACATAAACCAAGAGGTTTTGGATACACAAAGTGATACACTGACTGAGGCGATGTATGGTGCACAACTGCCAGATCTTTAATTAACCTCTTTGATCCACACAACAAACCTAACAGACAGCACCTTCCTAAAAATCACCACAGATGTGTGCTTTCAGGGCAGAAAATAAACGTCCATAGTCATGAGTTAATTGTAATGTTAATAACTGCAGCAGCTGTACCGAGTGAAAACAAAGCTTGTTGATTGCCCCTTGCTTAAAAAAGAACACAATAGTCAACATGAATAATGAGGTAACTGGGAAATGGTAATTCCGTGCGATTACCAGGGTAACTATTCAACGTGTGCAAATTAAAACCACGAAACACCAAATATGCTAAATATGAGTCAAAATGTTCCAATGTGGAAAAGCAGCAGGTTCATGCTCAAAGGAAATCAAACATCGGACACAAAATTAGAACGTGCTTGGCGACTTTATTAAAAGAAATCCTTTAGAACTCTTCTCCGATTGCTTTGAATGTATAAAGGCATTGTGTCATTGTGCAAAAAGACACACTTTTCTGCAGAGTGAAAAAAGTATCTATTGTTTTATTGATCAATCCCTTGAATGTGATGTGTAACCTTGAACACAGATTGAAAGATCCACGAGGCCTTTCTCACTGATCTCAGTGAAAGCAATCCTTGCAGTAATAGCCAAAAGTGCGAAGGTGTTTAATCAGCAGATTTACTGGTAAATGGCTGCAGGTAAAGCATGCACTCAGTTATCAGTTTACCACAATGCTGTCACGTTTCATCTGTTTGGTTAGCTGTTATGTCTTTTATTAATAGTTTTGTTTTCTCTGCAATGTTCTTCTTCTTCTTTTTTTTTTTTGGAAAGGCAGCTGGATTCTCTTGCCAGTACAGTATGTGACCAAGGAACAGTAGTTGGGGTAGTTGGCTGATCTGTATTTTGCAACCACAGGCAGAATGTCTCTATATTTACAGTCAGAAATGTCAGCTCCCAAGGACATTAGTGTCAGTGTTACTACAAGTGTGCAAAATTATATTAGAACAAGAAAGTGCTCAATTCTGCTTATTGAAACAAGAGCAAGGGAAAGCAAAAAAAAAAAAAAAAAGGTTTCTCTCTGTGGAAAAACATCTTGTTGTTCCACTGATCCTACTGGTTTTGGTACAAATTTTATAAATGCCAGCTCATTGTATTACAGCAACCAATGTAGATATAAGTATCATATACAAACACTGTTTATTCCAGTGGTGTAATCTATGTGATACGCAGGTATATGGAGTACTAGAAAAGCTAGGGAATTTCAGTATACCCACTTAAAAGTGCCCAATGACACAAGCCCATATCATATAGGCTATACAGTAAATGGCAATGATACATGACATGGGCTTGTGTCATTGTCAACACATTTAGAGCATTTTAAAGACTCATTGAGTTGGTTCAACCTGTTCTATAACATGTTTTTAATACAAAGCCAACTGTTGTACAAAGTTTGTTGTACATTTATTCAAATAAAAGCATTGGAGAAATTCTGAAATGTTCAATATGCTTAAAAATCTAAATAAATTAATGATGACATTGTACTGGTGTACGTTGGTTTCTAAGCACAGTATGCCCACTACAAAAATGTTAACTGCACCACTGGTTTATTCAGCCATTCCCAAAGCTTTCTATCAAGGTGTCTGCCCTTCATCACTCAATAGACAAATTAGTGTAACAACCTGTAGAATGTATAGAACAATGTAAGATCTGGAAAATCTCACATTATGCAACATTTGTTGCAAAAAAGTAGAAATAAATCAGTATATCTATCCAATGAATATACACACAGCAATCATGTCACATTGTTATTTATTTCATTTATTTTCTTCAGCTCTTTTCTGTTTCAGTTTCTTATTTATTTATTTTTTTGGGATGGGGGGTGGGGGTAGGGAGTCCTTCATAACTACCGGTACTACATTGCAGGGATAATGATGCAGATTATTCATAGTTTGTCATCTTAAGAATTGTTTGGAGCATCACAAAAGAAAAAAAGGTTTCTTTCAAGGAATGCATTTCGCCCTCTGACTTGCTTTCCAAAAGGTTTCAAACCCAGAAACGCAAACTGACACATAGAGCTGCGATAAAAATTAAACTTTATTTGAAAAAACCCAAAGGACTGACCTGGTAGCATAATTTGCATTAATTATGAGTAAACCACAAGGAAACCCAGGAGTGGTATGAGGGCACACCAATGCCAGACTGAAGTGTAAGTCTAGCTGAGGAACTACCATATTTTATGGACTATAAATCGCTCCGGAGCATAGGTCACATCAGTCCAAAAAATGCCTTACGAAAAGGTAAAAACAATAACAAGTCTCTTCAGAGTATAAGTCGCATTTATTTAGAAGTGTATTTCACAAAGTGCAAGAACAACCTAGAACATACCTGGGATCCTGAACAGGCTTAATTAACATAAGCCCTCGAGTCCGACAAGCAAGTTACCGGTAAATTAATCAATCTCATTTCACATCACTGAATCCATTGAATTTATCATCCTCTGTGTCGCTTTTGAACAACTCTGCCTTTTGGGGGCGTTTTACTTGTGTTAAGTTTTTCTCAGTTGTATCTAATGCCCCTTTTCCACCGCTCGGCGCGTGTCGAATATTGCGTAATATTTGCGTGACAGACGTGCGCTGACGCCATTTCCACCAGAATTCCGAGCCGCGCCGCACCATAATTTTGGAAGCATTTCAAAAGCAGGGTCGGCCCGAGCTGCAAGCGAGCCAGCCGACACGTCAGAAACACTGTTGGTCACTGATTGGTTGGGGGGAGGAGTCTGTGGGGACTGGAGCCCTGCTGAAAATGGCGGCCACAGAAGCGAGCGTGCACGGAAGGACTTTACAAGATTAACACTGTAAAAACAATTATTTGTTTTCAAAATTATAGCAACGATGTGTCTTAGCTGAACTTTTCCTTAATAAATTCACGTAATGGTCAAATCAGCTGGATTTAAAAAAGTAGCTTCGCCATGTGCACGCGCGCAAGTGGGGTGGCTTTATTTCTTTAAAATGTAGCCAAATAAACGCTTAAAAAATACATTTCTTAGCTGACTTTATAGCACAAGGGTTCCTGAGCTTAACCGTTCCTTAAAGGAGACCACAGATAGGTTTTAAAAATTTTTATGGTATGTCTGTGGGGTTACCAGACAATGTTCATTCAATTTAATACACAAAATAATTCTTAGATAATCAATTATACCCTTTTTAATTCTGCCATTTTTAACTTTCGTTTTGAACGACTGGTTTATGTTAATGAGATCTGAAGTTCACGCCCTTCAAAGATCTGTTTACATTAACTCCGCCCTCCAAAGGCAGACGAGGATGTCTGAACTCGCGTTACTGCCACCCAGAGCCCTGAGCTGAACTGGACCGCGACGTATTTATTGTGGGACAGATCAGACGTGTACAAGTTGTCGTGTCATTTTTAATTTTTCCTCTGTAATACGTCTCCCTCCCTCCCCCTGTGCGCACGCGCATGGAGGGAGCGGATGTCACTCGCAGCGGACACACACACACACACGCTCACGGGGTCTGATTTGCGCTCGCGCGGGTCTCATTTGTTCTCTCGAGGGTCTCATTTGTTCTCTCGAGGGTGTGTATTTGCTCTCCCCCCTAATGACAGCGTTAAAAATCCATAGCTGTCTCCCCCGATCAGCGCGCTCACACAAACACACACACACAGGTTGGTTAATGTGGTTTAGCGGTACGTAGTCTGGCCTGCTATGACACATAAACCAACACACACACACACACACACACACACACACACACTGCAACATGCTGCATCGCTGTTCATTCAAGACAGCCATCTGAAAACTATGCCATTATCTGGGCCAGGAGGGTTAGATAATCTTTGCAACGCTCACGTTAGCTGGCTAGACTCTGTGACATTTTTAGCCATTGTGCTGACATGAAATAAGGAAAAACAACCGTCCGTCACCTCTTTCATACTGAAGTGGGTGGAGCATCACCAGGGGTTGCTAGGTGACGGGGCGGGACAAAGGTTGGGGTTGTGGGTTGTGGCTGCGGTTTGTGACGTCACAAACCGCAGGAAGTGAGAAACGAAGTGTTTCTATCAAAGATAAATAAATATACTTAGAGTAAATAAACCACTGGGTGCATTTTTTTGGCCCTAGCACAGTTTTTTTATGAAGTACATACCCAAAGTTGAGTAAAAAAACATTAAAAAGTGAATTTTGAATATGTGGTCCCCTTTAAAGAGACACACTGCTTGCTCCCTCACTATCCATCCTTCGGTTCAAGCAGTCTTATACTGTCATCCAGTGGTCAAAAAACGTACTACACACAAAAATGAACCAACATTTCTTCTTAAATTTGACAATAATAATTACTAATTATTGTAAAATTTCAAACAATATCATTTATCACAATAATTTCTAAGACAATCATTCAGCAAAATTTGTTATCGTGACAGGCCTAACGAAAGCAACACTCATGAAGATTTGGCTATTGTTTTACGCCACATGTCCTTCCTGACTTAACCACTGACCTCTGAGCTCTTACAGCCACATGTGTGGCGAAAAGGACAAAGGAACCCCCCCCAGTTGCTCTGGGGGAGCAACTGGGGTTAAGGGTCTTGCTAAAGGGCCCAGAGTGGGGCAAATGAGGGTGGAGGCAGGTGCGGCTGCTTCACTTTTCCCACGCAAATTTTTATGGATTTGAACTAGTGACCTTCCTAACCTCTCCCCCAACATATGAGCCCCCAAACAAAACCAACAACAAAAAATAAACAAATTTAAAAAATGGTGTAAGAGTAAAGCCTGAAGTTTGTTAAGCCTTAATACAACTGGGAATCTTCAATCACTCATCTGTTCCCAGTTCCTACAACCATTAAACAGCATTAAAAGTGAAGTGGCTGAATTACCTGACAGTTGACCAGCTCAATGAACCAGTTGCGGTTGTACACATCATCAGTCTGACAGGCAGCAATCCCACACAGCTGATCGCTCACACCTGAGTCCTCCTCTGAAAACACCACAAACTTGTCCGTTTCTTCAATCAGCTTCTGCAGCATCAAGGTTCCTGCAGAAAAAAGATGGATTAGTCGATCTTCAAACATCGCTGCCGTTTTTCTTTTTTCTCCAGGAGGAACCCTCACCTTCATTTTGACTTTTTTCGGCTCGACTGAGAGTGGACACGATGGGCATGATGGGAGCAGTGGTGGGGGAGTACGTGGAAGGAGAACGTTTGAGCTTCTTGGCCTGTAGCTGCGTGTCGATCTTCAGACCTTTCAGAGCTTCGGTGGACAGATTTCTCTTCAGCACAGACGCCTTTTTATAACCGTCATATAGCCCAAAAGCTATGTTTCTGTTCATGGTTGTCCAGGAGGCACGCAAGTCAACCAGACGTAGCTTGTGAGTGTAAGGAGCATTAGATTCATCCTTCAGGTTCACCTCCTGTCAAAACATCAGAAACGATCAGATTTCTTCATCCAGCTCCGGTGAAAAACAGATGTGAATTTTCAGCTTTTACCTCCTCCATGTGGTTGCTCTGTCGCTGGTAGCTGAGAGATGACAGGCTGAGCAGATGAGTCTTCTTCACCTGAGCGTTCATCTGGTGATCTGCCGTCTCGTCCCAGGTGGAGGCCATCAGGTGAACGGTCACCCGAGAGAGTTCGCTGACCATCTGAGTAACGTTCCATTCAGAGATGAGCCTCCGCATCACAGTACCAGCTGAGAGACCACACGTTAAAAAACATTAAAATAAAAATAAAACTAATGCTGGGATTTGTTTTTTCTGAATCCTATGGTTTATTATTCATTCATTCAGCCTTTATTTATACAGGTTAGTCTCATTGAGCCTGAGGACTCATTTACAAGACAGACCTGTTTTAAACAAACAGCACAGATGAGGTACAGACAACCAGAGGTGGGACCAAGTCACTGTGTTGCAAGTCCGAGTCAAGTCTCAAGTCTTTGACCTCAAGTCCTAGTCAAGTCTCAAGTCAAGATGGTCCAAGTCAAGTCAAGTCTCAAGTCAAGACAGGCAGAAGTCGAGTCAAGTCTCAAGTCAGGAACTTTTAATTTCAAGTCATTTTGAGTCGTTCTCTCCCCCCCCTTTTTTTATCATTTGCAATTATACATAAAATGTAAATAATAGACCATTTGTTCTTTTTAAAATCTGTATTTATCTCAAATGATAGAACATGTGCAGCTGAACACAACGTATAAAAACATTTTTAAATTGGACCTCTTTATTCCGCAGTTCTGTTAATCTTAATATTCAATGAAAAAGACGAAAATGCTGACATTTTCACAGCACAACACGAAGTTAGCTAAAGTCAACTATCTCACAGCAAAAGAAAAGTGCTACCTACCGATCTTTGTGAAGCTTCAAATGCCGGACAAAGTTGGACGTCGTGGAATCTCCATCCGATATTTTCTTATTGCATGTTTTACAAGTTGCAGTTCGTTTTTTATTTGAATGTTCATAACCTATGTACCCAAAAGAAATTACTCGCGGAAGCATGTTGGAGCGCTTATTTCGACTTTAGTTCCCTCAGCCCTGTAGCCTTGCCTTGTTTTTTTTCAAATGTCTAAATCCTTTTAATTTGATTGGTTGTGCTGCAGCTACGCACACACATACATACGGAGTGTGGAAAAACAGATGCCCGGTCTGTGCCTGACTGTTAATACGGAATGAGTGAAATTAATTAATGGGGCCACTTTATAGCGTGTTTTAAATTTTTGACTTGACTAAAATATCAAGTCTTTTCAAGTAAACAGTTTCAAGTCAAGTCAAGTCCCAAGTCAATGGCGTGCAAGTCAAAGTCAAGTCAGAGTCTTTCAGCATTTTTTCAAGTCAAGTCTCAAGTCGTGATTTTAATGACTCGAGTCCAAGTCATGTGACTCGAGTCCCCACCTCTGCAGACAACAATAGACAATCATATAAAATGAAAAATAAATAGAAGAAGTTTACCCTGTGGAATAAGTCTCTGCTCTCCACGAGTAAAGACCTCGCCTTTATCACACTCCAACTGGATTCCCCTCTGCTGGGCAAAAGAGGCCCAGTAATGCACCTAAAGAACATAGAACACATAACAGGCACATGTGGACGTCAGGAATTCAAGAGATCTACTGGTAATTAAATCCAGGAGAGGACAAAAACATCAACTGCTGCTGCAGGGTTTACTTGTAGTCGTGGGAAGGCAGCTGTGTAGGACATCTGTTTGTAGTGCTGACCAAGCTTCTTGCGGACTGGTCTGAGGCTGTGGAAGAGCTTGCCTCTGCAGATTGGTCGGGAAACACCCGACCATGTGGCCCAGAAGTTCTGCATCCAGCGCAGAGTGCTGCTGTATAGTAAGATTTTGGGCTGGGAGGATTCTACAAAGAAGAAATGCATACAAGTCTATACGCTAAGAGACAAACAAACTGGTGATTTTCTCGTTCGTTGAGTTTATGTTCTCGTAGACAGAAGACCTAAGAGTTGTACACACCAGCTGAACAATGCTGGTTGAGGTCCATGGTGATGGAGAGGTTAAGGTTCTCGGAGCGAAAGGCTCTGTAGGAGTCATGAGGCTGTCCTGAGGTCACATCAGCAATGTTCTCTGGGCAGCACAGCATCACAGCATGGTGGTCATGGGGGTTTCCATGGCAGAGCCATTGAAGGTCAAGGGTCATACACAAGTTGGGCAGATGCAGAAAACAGATATCATCATACCTAGTGTAAAAAAACAAAACGGAGTTTCATTATTAAACTGTAACTCATGGTGCATGTACTGCATCCTACCGAAAGAGCCTCCAGCGTATAGTGAGAGCAGCTGAGAAGATTGTCGGCACCTCCTTGCCCTCACTACAGGACTTACACAGCAACCGCCTCACTCGGAAAGCCCTCTGCATGGCAGGTGATCCCACACACCCACTACACAGCTGCTTCAGCCTGTTGCCATCGGGGAGGAGACTGAGGAGTCTCCAGGCTCGAACCAGCAGACTGAGAGACAGCTCTGTTCATCAGGCAGTCAGGATGCTTAACACTCTGCCAGCTCTGCCCTCCCTCCCACTTGTACTGCCTTAATCACAAAAAACTTTCACACATTACCACACAACACAAAGTTTTTAACACTGGACTCTGTGTCATCAATACGGGTCATTCACTCAACTCACGGTCATGTGCTCATTCAGTTTGCACTACTTCTCATATTTGCACTAATGTTTGTATTACATTACTGCCTATAGTCATACTACTGTTTACATTTACTGTTGACATTTATTACTACTGTTTACATTTATTACTACTGTTTACATTTATTACTACTGTTTACATCTAGACTTTTTATATCTACACTACTGCTGATATACAGTATATATTCTTTTTACTAGCCTTATTGCATAATGCCACTTTGTTTCTATACCAATATCAACTACCTCATACATATACTGTGTACATTAACCCCATATGCTGCTTTGTCACTCTTTACAAATGTCAAATGCCAGAACCTTCATTTATTTTATAGATATACTTTTTATACTTTATACTTCGGGACAGTATTACACTCTATTTCATTTTTGCTGTTGGTCACTCTTTACAAATGTCAAATGCCAGAACCTTCATTTATTTCATAGATATACTTTTTATACTTTATACTTCGGGACAGTATTACACTCTATTTCATTTTTGCTGTTGGTGAAACTTTTTATACTTTTATACTACTATGGAAAACTACTATGAAAAAACTCAGGACAGTATTACAC
The DNA here is from genome assembly GCA_038048925.1 of Garcialebias charrua. Lineage (NCBI taxonomy): Eukaryota > Metazoa > Chordata > Actinopteri > Cyprinodontiformes > Rivulidae > Garcialebias > Garcialebias charrua. The sequence goes on along the minus strand of JBBPBX010055264.1, from coordinate 11,063 downwards.
TCTATTTCATTTTATGATTATGTTTATTAAATGTTGGTGTTTTGGTGTTGGTGAAACTTTTTATACTTTTTTTACTACTATGAAAAACTACTATGCAAAAAACTCAGGACAGTACTAAACTTTTATTATTTCATTTTATGCTTGTTTATTAATTGTTTAGTGTTTAAATGGTTACTGTTGCACCGAGGGACTGAGAGAGAAATGCAATTTCAATCCTGTGTATGTCCTGTACATATTGCAGTTCTGACAATAAAGTTGACTTTGACTTTTGACTTTGAAATACAAACAAACCATTTTAAAGTATTAGAACTTACTTTGATGCCGTTCGGACGTTTAAGTCTAAATCCCCGTTAAAAATGAACTGCCCTGGGTTCCAGTCAAAGTTCAGCTTGTTCCATTCCCAGTGCAGGTTTTCTGTCGTGTTATAAGGGTCCTGTAGGAACACAGTCATCATTTATAAAATATACATTTTGTATAGACTGTAACAGAATAAAAATGCACAGTGCCTCAAACACGGAACAGAGAAATTTTCCAGGATTAAATTTGTGACGTAAACACAGTTTTACCTCTGTAGCTAGCTGATGAAGGTTAGCGTGCTCGATGTTCATGGCCCAGTGTCCATGCAGAAGGAGGCGGCTTTTGTCCCACCAGGCCAGGAGAGGCGAAGGATCAGCTGTGGGTTTGGTCAGCAGGTCCACTGACTGTCCAATCAGAGTCCAGGCAGGGTCCCAACATGGCCCCCACACGATGGTATACTGAGAAATATTGGCTGCAGAAAGACAGGCTTTGTTTTTAAATTTTAACATGACAGAACTTTAGGAAACATTTTGCTCCAATTATGAATAAGATTTTTTTAAATCCTAATACTAATTATATATATTATAATGATTTTAAAGTTTTATCTGCGTTTTACAGAATTGATTATTCTACATAACACATGCTTGATTTTCTAATAAAGAGATAGCATCACTTACATTTAAAATTATAGTAAAACTTGAGTGGAGGCATATTTCTGTGGACCGTCACGTCTCCCCACGGTGCACCAAGTGAGACGGTCTCTTTACGATGAGCTCTTGCCTGTCCGTCCTGCTCCGTCCCAACCAGACGCCCCGACAGCTCCCAGTCCCCGATCTCAAAGAGGTAGCGAGGGTAGTCCCGGATTCTCACTGTCACAAAACAATCATTGTTAAATAACTATTCACTGGTAAAATAAAATGTAAAAAAAAAAAATCCTGTGTTTATTCCGGCTTACCCAAAAACGTAGCTAGTTTAAACTTGACAGCGCGGCACCACTGAACCACCAGAGGGAGTCCGTCTCTGGGGAAAGGACTGATCTTGTCAATGTCTCTCATCTGCTCAATAACCTTCTCTGGTCCATGAAGAGCCTCGTCAGCCAGAACCATTAGCTCCAGATCGGACACAGTCCAGGTGAGCAGAGACTTCCTCATGGGTGTGTTTGCATAGAGGCGACGCGAGCGCTGGATGTAGATCTCGATGTGCTTTTTCTCCAGTGAACTGTACAGCTCCTCTATCTTCCTGGCAGGCAGAAGCTCTCCGTGCTGCTTTCGCAGTTCCGCCACCTTCTTGTCCAGAAGCTGCAGACGCTTCGCGCTCTCTTTACTCTCGTCCTTCATGAGCTCGTAGTTGTCTCGCAGCTTGATTTCAAAGACATCGTCGAGGAAGACAAACGAGAACTGGCTGATTTTGAACACGAGGTCGGGAGGCAGACGCTGCTCGGAGGAGGCCAGACGGTGGGGACGATGGAGGGTCTTCAACCACTTCTGCACACTAATGGCCATGTCAAAAGTGTTTGAGAAGTCGTACTGGTAAGGGAACTCCAAGGACAATGACGGGCAGGTGAAGACCCACACACGGTTGTGAGGAGTGGCCAGGAAAGGAAAGGCATCTCGGTGCAGCTGCATCTCAGTCAGCTCTTCGTTCATTTCCACGTCCAGCTCGTTAAAGGAGACGATGTTGTTGCCGTCGAAGTTGAAAATGAGCGAAGGGGAGCGTAGGTGCATGGAACCAGCGTGCTTTGAGATCATGAGGGCGTCGGCGTGCAGCAGAATATAGTTCTCCTCACTAACATGAGCCGTTAAACGAGTAGCTCCCATTTCAACACGCACGGACAAGATTCTGCCATGACCCGACGCAGCGTCACTGTCCAAAGGTGTGATGGACTTCACCTCGCTCTTCTCTTCATAAAGTAAACCCCAACAAGCCTGAGCTTCAGTCAAGTGCTGAAACAAGACCATGTGGTCCAGTGGAGTCCAGTTGACAGCGAGTTCCTCTTCACACTGAACCTATTTAATTAAAAAAACAAAGCTGCAATAACACTGAAACTCTTTCAGTCCAAAAGAAGAAAAAAAAGGGTATAATTACCTGGAAGGCGTGGGTGGTGATGTGGTAGCAGATGGTTATTGTGGTGAGTTTGATTACGGGGTTGATGGTCTGGGAAGCGGAGCAACATGGTTCCATGTTCTCTGTGAGCGTTTTACCCACAGACAAGCTCATTCCCTGAAGAGACACTCTGGAGCTTTCAGTAGCGCTCAGGACATTGACGGTGTCCATCCGCAGAGACACAGCTCCTAAACACGACAAAAGGTCAAACAAAACGTACGTAAATATATTTGATGTTAAACTGTCAGAGATCATAGGAATGATGAAAATGGAAAAAATGTACAACTTTAACAACATGTAGGTTAAAAAAAAACAATCAAAAATATTTTCCTAAAACAAGGTTACTTTTTTAAAAGTGCTTATGTTTTGGACAGTCAAGCATAGAAAGATTCAGTTTACTGTTACAGTACATGAACAGTAATTTTCATAAAACAAGATTACTTTTTTAAAAGTTCTTATGTTTTGGACAGTCAAGCATAGAAAGATTCAGTTTACTGTTACAGAACATGAACAGTAATTTTCACAGGATTAAAATGCTAAAACAATTTCCTTTGGACATTTTACTCAAACTTACAGCTATACAATGAGACAAATTATAATTCAAAACACCCAAGTTCATGCTCAATAATCCAGGTAGAAAATCCAACAAGTTCAGTCAGGTCATCTGGATGATTTCTTTCTTTTTTAATTTTTTAAATGTTTCATTCATCATCCAAAGGACATCATCAATCTGAGGAGCCACAAATAAACTCAGTCCCACAAGCAGCACAGTCACATAGTGGGACCAACCAGTTTGCTGGTGGTAAGATGGTTTCTGGGGCCCTCCCTCTCCCTCGTCGACTCCTCTGAGGCAGCCATAAGTTACCAAAGTTGTTCAAAACATCAAAGTTCATGCTCAACATTCACCCAATGATGAAGTCCTTTGGATGAAGGAGGAAACGTCTCAAAATAAATAAATAAATAAATAATAAATAAAAGCATCCAGATGACCCAACTGAACTCTGTTGGACAAATTACCATAAAGTCCTTTTTAAAAACAAATTGCAAGAATTTGTTTTGTTTTTTTGCCTAGTCTGTGAAATATTTTAGACAAAATATTACTTTTGCAAAGAAACAGAGTTTTCACCCAAGATGAAAATAACTTTTACTTCCAAATCTGAACAGATAACTGACTAATGCACTTTTAAAACTTAACCCACCTCAAACAAAGACCAGTGGCTTTAGCTTAATTTTTATTTCCTCAGCTTGTACGTTTGTGATAACTTCCAACTTCAATATAGGAGATAAATATTAAAACTTTTCTTTTACTCCATAATGTTTCATTCAAATAATAATATACTGCTTAAAAGAATTGCCCATAATGACTATTATTTAATAAAGAGTCTGCAATAAAAACATGTTAAACAATACCAAACTATCTCTGACTAAATTTTTTTTTACAGTAACATTTCTTACCTGCTACATTGGAAACTGTGAATAAATCAACATCTTCCAGACAGCAGTCCAGTCTGAAGAGGAGGTGCAGCTGTGAGGAGGAGTTTGGAAGGGCAGTTTTGTCTGCAGAGGGAGACGCTGCAACTTCATCTGACAGCTGCGGCTCCGAGTCCCGAGTAAAACACATGAGGGACATGAGGCGGGAGAGACACAGCGCGCACGTCTCTGACAGCTCCACCTGAAGGCCTTTCAGGTTGGACTCCACACTCAGGCTCGGAGGATGGCTACTCGACTCCGAGACAAGTCTGTTAAAACTCCCCTGGAGAAAGAAGTCAGTGAAAAGGCATGGCAGATACATTTATAAAATTAAAAGCTTTAAAAAGGTTCATTTGAATGTTTGCTATTTATTATTTGTGTTGAACACTAGCTTTTTTAAAATACATAAATTACAAGTTGTAAGCATCAACAGAACAATTTATTGTTTATTTATCAGCTTTGTTGTTGAGTTATACGCAATTTGAGAAACACAGAACAGTGTTTTTAATTTTGAGAGGCTAAATTAAAGCTTTTGTGTACTGTATAAACTGACGTTTTTTGGGAACCTCACCACCTACAATTCTCAATTTCATGTAGCAGTTTCTTGTATTTTCCTTGAAGATTTAAAACTCAAATGTGACACAATGCTGTTTACTTCTGCTGAGTTTTTAGGAAACCATCATAATTCAGTAAATCAAAGAATAGAGACATAATTTATAGAATGATTTGCTACATATTAGACTGGTGTATGCGTTTTATTTTGTTCTAAAGCACAAATAATCATGTTAACTCCTTTATTTGAGCTTAGGAGAAACTTCTGAATCACTGGATTTAATGTGAAAAGTCTAATTTTAATTTAAGGAAGGTGTTTGTAACCATGCGTGACCGTGATTTAAACTGATTGCTTTGCGTTGTCATTAGCTGGTGCCACCATACTCTTTAATGCAAGGCTGCAGTTTTAAAATGAACAAAACATTTTTTTAAAGGTCATTTCTAAGCTTTGATTTAAATATTTAACATGGTGGGCTTTAAGAAAGCAGGCTGTGCAAGAAAAAGACAAAATAAAAACATGACAAAGAGATCATCACAAGTTTGGCTCCTACCTGAAGATTTAAGGAGTCCAGAATCAGTGCTTCCCCCCACACATGTTTACCAGGAGGGTGGGGGGCCTGTTGGATATGAGAGCCCTGACCAACCCTCCACCAGAAGCTATCCAAGAACAGTGAAGCTCGTTGGTGCAGGTTCTGAGACTCTGAGTTGTCTTTGTCGACTTTCAGGTCGAGAAGATGCTGCAGTTCTGCAAACACAAAGTGTCAAATAAAAAGGGAGTTTGTTTAGGAAGAACGGTTTGCAGGGATAAAAGGAAGAATTAATCATTGGGTGAAAATTTAAAGAGAACTCTGGGTTTGAAAAGGTTGCACAGATTTGCTCTCCAAAATAAAACTTTAAATTGTGTGAAAAAGTATTAAGAGCAGCGTTGGAGTTGTATGAAACAGCAGTTCCTAAATTTGGGGACCAGGACCCCACTGTGGGTCATTATTATTTATTAACCTTTATTTAAATCTGAGAAGCCAGCCACTAGGGAGCACAAGCCAGTGTATCTCTTGTGCCGGTCCCAAGCCCGGGTAAATGGTGAGGGTTGTGTCAGGAATGGCATCCGATGTAAAACACTTGCCAAAACCATAATGCGAGTTCATCAAAGTGAAACCATACCGGATCGGTCGAGGCCCGGGTTAACAACGTCCGCCACCGGTGCTGTTGACAAACAGGGTGCCGGCGGAAATTGTACTACTGTTAGTCGAAGACCCCGAGGAGGGAAACGTGTCAGGAGACAGAGGGAGAGGAGGAAAGTGAAGAATGTAGGACTGAGGGTTGCAACTCTAAATGTGGGGACAATGACAGGCAAAGGTAGAGAGCTGGCTGACATGATGCAGAGAAGAAAGGTAGATGTTTTATGTGTCCAAGAGACCAAGTGGAAGGGCAGCAAGGCTCGCAGTATTGGAGCAGGGTTCAAACTGTTTTACCATGGTGTGGATAGAAAGAGAAATGGAGTAGGGGTGGTCCTGAAGGAGGAGTTGGCAAAGAATGTAGTAGAGGTGAAGAGAGTGTCAGATAGGGTGATGTGTCTGAAGGTAGAAGTAGAAGGTCTGATGCTAAACATAGTAAGTGGTTATGCTCCACAGGTTGGATGTGATGGGGAGGAGAAAGATACATTTTGGAAAGATTTGGATGAAGTGATAGAGAGTATTCCCAGGGAGGAAAGAGTGGTGATTGGAGCAGACCTGAATGGACATGTTGGTGAAGGAAACAGAGGGGATGAGGAAGTGATGGGTAGGTTTGGTGTCAAGGAAAGAAACCAGGAAGGACAGATGGTGGTGGATTTTGCCAAGAGAATGGAAATGGCTATAGTCAATACCTATTTCCAAAAGAGGGAGGAACATAGAGTGACCTATAAGAGTGGAGGAAGGAGTACACAGGTCGACTACATTCTGTGTAGAAGAGGAAACCTGAGGGAGATTGGAGACTGTAAGGTTGTGGCAGGGGAGAGCGTGGCCAGACAGCATCGGATGGTTGTGTGTAGAATGACTGTTGTTGCGAAGAAGAGAAAAAGAGTAAAATCAGAGAAGAAGACCAAATGGTGGAAGCTAAAGAAGGAAGAATGTTGTGAGAAATTCAGAGACGAGCTGTTAAAGGCTCTGGGTGGTAAGAAAGAGCTTCCAAGTGACTGGGCTACTACAGCAACAGTAATTAGAGAGACAGGTAGGAAGGTACTTGGTGTGTCATCTGGACAGAGAATGGAAGATAAGGAAACCTGGTGGTGGAATAGTGAAGTGCAGGACGCCATTCAAAGAAAGAGATTAGCCAAGAAGAAATATGACAGTGAGAGGACTGAAGAGAGGAGACAGGAATATAAGGAGATGGGACATAGAGCAAAGAGGGAAGTAGCTAAGGCAAAGCAGAGGGCGTACAATGAGTTGTATGGGAGACTGGACACTAAAGAGGGCGAGAAGGACTTGTACCGATTGGCAAGACAGAGGGATCAGGCTGGAAAGGATGTGCAGCAGGTTAGGCTTATTAAAGATGGGAATGGGAATGTTCTAACAAGTGAGGAGAGTGTGATGGGAAGATGGAAGGATTACTTTGAGGAGCTAATGAATGAAGAGAATGAAAGAGAAAGAAGAGTGGAGGTCATAGAAACTGTGGACCAGGAAGTGGGAAAGATTAGTGAGGGTGAAGTCCGGAAAGCTCTGAAAAGAATGAAGAAGGGGAAGGCAGTAGGACCTGATGACATACCAGTGGAGGTTTGGAAATGTCTTGGAGAGGTGGCAGTGAGGTTTTTGACTCAAATATTTAATGGAATATTTGAGGGTGAGAAAATGCCTGAAGAATGGAGAAGAAGTGTGCTGGTTCCCATTTTTAAGAACAAGGGTGATGTACAGAGTTGTAGCAACTACAGGGGAATTAAGTTGATGAGCCACACAATGAAGATCTGGGAGAGAGTTGTGGAAGCAAGACTTAGACAAGAGGTGACTATCTGTGAGCAGCAGTATGGTTTCATGCCAAGAAAGAGCACCACAGATGCCATCTTTGCTTTGAGGATGTTGATAGAGAAGTACAGAGAGGGTCAGAAAGAACTCCATTGTGTGTTTGTGGATTTAGAAAAAGCATATGACAGGGTGCCAAGAGAGGAGGTGTGGTATTGCATGAGGAAATCTGGAGTGGCAGAAAAGTATGTTAGACTGGTACAGGACATGTATGAGGACAGCAGGACAGTGGTGAGATGTGCTGTAGGAGTGACAGATAGCTTCAAGGTGGAGGTGGGATTGCATCAAGGATCGGCTCTGAGCCCCTTCTTGTTTGCTCTGGTGATGGACCGACTAACAGATGAGGTCAGGTAGGAATCCCCATGGACTATGATGTTTGCAGATGACATTGTGATATGTGGTGAGAACAGGGAACAAGTGGAAGAGAACTTGGAGAGGTGGAGGTATGCACTTGAAAGAAGAGGAATGAAAGTCAGCCGTAGTAAGACAGAGTACATGTGTGTGAATGAGAGGGAGGCCAGTGGAACAGTGAGGCTACAAGGAGCAGAGGTCACAAAGGTGCAGGACTTCAAGTACTTGGGGTCCACTGTCCAGGAAAATGGGGAATGTGGTAAAGAGGTGAAAAAGAGAGTCCAGGCAGGATGGAGCGGATGGAGAAAAGTTTCAGGAGTGATTTGTGACAAAAAGGTGTCAGCAAAGGTCAAAGGAAAAGTTTACAAGACAGTGGTGAGACCAGCTATGTTGTATGGTCTGGAGACAGTGTCATTGACAAAAAGACAGGAGAAAGAACTGGAAGTAGCAGAAATGAAGATGCTGAGGTTCTCCTTAGGAGTGACAAGGATGGATAAGATCAGGAATGAGATCATCAGAGGTACAGCACATGTTGAACAACTGGGAGATAAAGTTAGGGAGGCCAGACTGAGATGGTTTGGACATGTCCAGAGGAGGGACAGTGGGTATATTGGTAGAAGGATGTTAGAAATGCAGCTGCCAGGAAAAAGACAAAGAGGAAGGCCAAAGAGGAGATATATGGATGCAGTTAGAGAGGACATGAAGGTAGTTGGAGTGAGGACAGAGGATGCAGAGGACAGAGTGAGGTGGAGGAGGATGACTCGCTGTGGCGACCCCTGAAAAGGTAAAGGCCGAAAGAAGAAGAAGAATTTAAATCCCACTGAGATCACAGATCTCTTTTGCAAAGCAGGCCTGGGCCTGAAGGCAGCATGTGTTTATACTGTGGGAGGAAACTGGATTACCCACACAAACATGAGAACATGCTAACTCCACACAGAAAGACCTCTGGTCCAACCGGGGATTGAACCCAGGACCTTCTTGCTGTGAAGCATCAGTGCTAACCACCGAACCTTCGTTCTGCCCAATCTGACCATTGTTCTGTTATAAAAACAACTGGTAGGTGGTCTTCAGAAAAATAAAAACAAACATAATTTAATAACTGCTAACAGATACAAATAGAAGAAGAAAAGTTTTCAGAGTATTTAAGGCTGTTTGATGCGTTTGTGATTTTTAGCAACACTTCAACCAGCAATTGTTGCTTTTGCTTCAACGGTTTTGTGAAAGTAACAGCACGGTGGCTCAGCTGGTAGAGCTGCTGCCTCTCAGCAAGGGACCTTCCTGGGTGGCATGTTCTCTCTGTACTTCGGTTTCCTCCCAACCACAGACCAAAAACATGCATGTTAGACTGATTGGTAACTCTAAATTGTCTCTAGGTGTGAGTGAGAGAGTGAATGGTTGTTTGTCTCGTTTGTCTCTATATGTGTCCCTGTGATGGACTGGAGGCATGTCCAGGGTGTCCCCCGCCTCTCGCACAGTGACTGCTGGATATGGGCACCAGTGACCCCCGTGAGTAAAGACAATGGATGGATGGACAGATGGTGTGGAATGTAAATTACACTGACTGCTCCTCCTCACTGCAGTGACAGTGACAGATCATTTTGGCAGCGATAAGCAAAAGAAAAGAAAAAGGACGACGTTGACCTGTCCCACCGTGTGAGCAGCACGTACCTGCATTAGCAGAAATGAAGCCAAGAGCAAAAGGTGTCGTGTCTCCCAGCTGAACGGACACGTTAACGTTGAACACAGAGGAGGAGATCATCACAGGAGCATCCAGGTGAGGGAGGCGCCTGAGGAAGAGGAGGATGGGAAAACAATCTAATGGTCTACACAACACAATCAGGTAAAAACAAAACGGAGGGAGTGATGAACAAACATGGATAAGAGGAAGAAAGACCTTGAATATTCACAGCAGTGGGATATTTTCAGTACTGACTTTCTAGATGGAACATAAAATATGAGCTTCATATCAAGGCAAAGTAAAAACTGACATTTTCATTTTGTTACTTGCCTATTTTTGCGTGTCGTCTTCCTGTGTAAAAGCTGTTGCCATGGAAACAAATTCAACCAATGGGAGAACTCCTGGTGACGGTAGTGAATGATGCAGGTGTTGACTGTGAATGATCCGGAGATGTCCATCGATGTAGCCTGAAACGTCAGAGACACACAAAAAACTTTGAATAACATATTTATGTTGCTCTGATCGACTGGCAAATGTTTTCCTCACCTGTAAGGTCGTCTTGAGACTGTTCACACACAGAATTCTCTGTCTGCTCTGAGAAAGGAGCAGCCCATCTGTCAAAAATAAATAAATAAACTAGAGAAATTGCATTTCCTGCGAAAATGCAGTGTGAATGCTTATTACTTAAGAACTTGTTGGAAAAACAGCTGAAATTAGCAAAAACATGCTGAAATATAGCTGAAATGGAAGAACAAGCCTAAGTTAGCAGAAGCAGAAAGAGCACATATTTGCTGAATTTGGTTTAAATAAGCAGAAATGAGCATAACGATTAGTAAATTACCGGTAGCTTAAAAAAAGGCTGAAATTAGCAAGAAATAGCTGAAAAGTAGCTGAAACAGCAGAAAGAAGCGGAGAGAGCACAATTGTGCCCAATTAAACTGAAAGAAGAAGAAATTACCGGTAGCACAAAAAATGGAAATGATCTGTAAAAAGTTGAAATAATAATAACAATAAAAGAAACAACTGAATAGTAGCTAAAAAAGTAGAAATAAGCTTAATTCACAAAAAGGAGTGGAGGCCACATTTGTGCCCAATGAGGCTTAAAAAAGGCAGAAATTACCACAAAACATGTAAATTATCTGACAAAAGGCAGAAATGACCACAAAATATAAATAAAAAAATAAATAAACAGCTGATTAGTAGCTAAAAATCAGAAAGAAGTTTATTTCCAGAAGCAAGAGGAGAGAGCCTGATTTTGTTTGAGGCTGAAAAAAAGTTTAAATGGGTGCAAAAAATGTGTAATAAGCTGAAAAAGCTAAAATTAGCATAAAAACAGTCAAATAGTAGCTGAAATAGCAGAACAAGCAGAAATAAGTTAGAAGAAGTACAAAAATGTTGTACGGCAGTTATATAAAGGAGCACAAAACAGCTGAAATTAGTTGAAATCAGCCATATTAAATAAATAAAAAAATCACAAGGAAGCTGAAAGAAGCTGAGCCATAATAAAATGTGAAAAGAGCAGTAAAAGGTGTAAACAGATCTAAAGTTTTAAAGGCTGTAAAGACAAAAAGTGGCAGAAAAGGCTAAATATTTCAAAAAGCTAAAGTTGCACCAATACC
>JBBPBX010055263.1:0-23164 GCA_038048925.1 Garcialebias charrua | reverse complement strand
ACTTGTGGGCACTACCGAAAACTGACTGACTGCCGAAAACTGTCGGAAACTGTCGGAAACTGCCGTAAAACTTTGTAAATTGGCTTACAGTATTTTCTGGTGTATAGGTCGCACCTGTGTATAGGTCGCATTGTCCAATTATCACCAATAGATTGGAAAAATCCCTAGATAGGTCGCACTGGTGTATAGGTCGCACCTACGTTTAGCTCTGCTGCAAATGTCTGCCACAGGAGCGCACAGCAAGGCTTTTAAGAAGATTAACACTTAAAAACAATTATTTGTTTGATAAAAATTATAGCAAATATATGTCTGAGCTGAACTTTTCCTTAATAAATGAACGTAATTGTGAAATGAGCTGGATTTAAAAATTTGTTTTGCCGAAAGTGATAACAAGCCATATATAGGTCGCACTGGTGTATAGGTCGCAGGCCTTGAAAAAACCATCAAAAGGTGCGACCTATACACCGGAAAATACGGGTAAAAATGAAAAATTATGCACTGTACTGTAATTATAATAATAATACTTTATTTATAAACAATCACAGCTGCAACAAAGTGCTGTACACATGAAATTAAGAACATTTAAACACAAAAAAAACTTTTAAAATTTTATTTTGAGGCGTGTGAAGAAGGAGAAACAAACTGATCTGCAAGCAGTTGCCTTTAATCCTTCGAGCGTCAAAACCAGAAACAGAATGAATGAATGAACACACGAACACTTCTTCTTCTTCACCTGGTAAAACCTGGGGAGCACCTCGCTGGCTCCTCCTACTGGGTGAGAGAGATAAGGCCACATACCTCCCAACACACCACACAGCCCCCCCCCCCGAACACCCAGAAGGGCAAATACAAAACATATCAGTCTCTCACAGGGGCCCTAATCAACCTGCCGAACCGACTGCGTCGACTCGGGGGCGGAGAAACGGCTGGCACCCGTGCAGGAACAACATTTTGTGCCACAGGGGGAGGAACACAGTTGGGGGGAGAAAACGGAAGATGGGGTCGAGCAGGAGGGCGGCCGCGTCTAGGAACCTGAGCCGGCAACACCTCATCATCAGCCAACACATAGGCTGGCTTCAGGCGGTCCACTGTAACCAGCTCTCTACGCCCACCCATGTCTAAAACAAAACTTTTCGCGCCCCTTTCGAGCACCCGAAACGGCCCGTCATACGGAGGCTGGAGGGGCGAACGGTGGGCGTCACGTCGCACAAAAACAAAACGGGCAGACTGGAGTGCAGTGGGCACAAACGCCTGCGGGAAACAATGGTGCACAGGACCCGGAACCAAAAGGCCACTCTGCGAATAGGGGTCCACCGCTTCGGGGAACCGTGGAGCGGCAGCGTCTAACAAAAACTCCCCTGGGATTCGTACAGGCTGACCAAAAACCAACTCGGCTGATGAAGCGTTGAGGTCCTCCTTAGGAGCTGATCGCAACCCAAGCAGCACCCACGGCAAACGCTCCACCCAGCCAACGTCTGTTAGCGCAGCACGTAACGCCGCCTTAAGAGACCGATGGAAACGTTCAACCAACCCGTTAGCCTGAGGGTGGTAGGCGGTAGTGCGATGCACCTGCACCCCCAAGGAGCGCGCCATCTCGGACCAGAGCCCTGAAATAAACTGGGGACCTCTGTCTGAAGTGATGTCCGAGGGCACACCAAAACGGGCAACCCAAGTGGAGAGGAACGCACCAGCCACGTCGGAGGTAGTTGTGGAAGAAAGAGGAACGACCTCCGGCCACCTGGTTGTGCGGTCGACCACTGTAAGCAGGTGTGTGAAACCCCGTGATGGGGGCAGGGGACCAACTAAGTCCACATGCACGTGGTCAAAACGCTTGGCTGGAATGGGAAATGGTTCCAGTGGTGCCTTAGTGTGCCGGTGCACCTTGGCACGCTGACAAGCCACGCAAGCCGCTGCCCAACTCCTCACCTCTCTGCGTAAACCAGGCCACACAAAACGTGCGCTGACTAGTTTCACAGACGCGCGCACACCTGGGTGCGAGAGAGAGTGGACAGAGTCAAAAATGCGGCGGCGCCAACCTGATGGAACCACTGGGCGTGTCCGGCCTGTGGAAACGTCACACAGGATCAAAGGACCGCCCTCTCCCAATTTGACCTCCTCAAGCTTAAGCCCTGAAACGCCGGCACGAAGGGCAGTTATATCAGCGTCTCCCGGTTGGTCAGCGGCCATGGCAGAAAAATCTACCCCGAGGAGCACAGGACAAACGAGCACCCGTGACAGACAGTCTGCCACTGAGTTGGATTTTCCAGCTACATGGCGGACGTCCGTTGTAAACTCTGAAATGGCCGCCAAGTGCCGTTGCTGACGCGCTGACCAGGGCTCCGAAACTTTAGACATTGCAAACGTGAGTGGTTTGTGGTCCACATAAGCCGTAAACGAACGACCCTCCAGCAAAAAACGAAAATGCCGTGTAGCTAAGAATAGCGCCAACAACTCGCGGTCAAAAACGCTGTACTTGCGCTCGCAGTCCCGCAATTTACGGCTGAAAAATGCCAACGGCTGCCATGCGTCGCCAACGCGTTGCTCTACAACGGCCCCCACAGCTATATCTGAAGCATCAGTTGTCAACGCAATCGGGGCCTCTGAATCTGGATGGGCTAGGAGTGCCGCACTAGCTAACGCGGACTTAGCACCATCAAAAGCAGTGATCCGGTCCGGGGTCCAAACCACTGTGTCAGTCGCCTTCCTCGAGCGCAGGGCCTCGTAGAGAGGCTGCAGGAGATGGGCTGCATTGGGAATGAACCTGTTGTAAAAGTTCACCATGCCCAAAAACTCCTGCAACTTTTTAACCACCAGAGGACGTGGGAACTCTGCCACCGCCTGCACCTTGGCAGGCAATGGAACTGCACCCTGCGCGGAAATTCGATGACCTAAAAAATCGATCACCGGTAAACCAAACTGGCACTTAACCGGATTAATGATCAAGCCATGTGCATCCAAGCGCTGAAAAATTTCTTTCAGGTGCAACAGGTGCTCCTCGGTTGACGAGCTGGCCACCAAAATGTCGTCCAGATAGACAAACACAAAATCGAGGCCACGTAACACGGAGTCCATCAGCCTTTGAAAAGTCTGTGCTGCCCCCTTTAGTCCAAACGGCATGCGGAGGAACTCAAAAAGCCCAAAGGGGGTGATTACTGCAGTTTTAGGTACATCGCTGGACTGCACTGGGACTTGATGGTAGCCGCGCACCAGATCCACCTTAGAAAAAATGGAAGCACCCGACAACCGAACAGAAAAGTCCTGAATGTGCGGAATGGGGTAGCGATCAGGCGTCGTCACGTTATTTAAACGGCGAAAATCGCCACATGGGCGCCACGACCCGTCTGCTTTTGGTACCATGTGAAGGGGGGAGGCCCACGGGCTGTTAGAGCGTCTAACAATACCCAACCTCTCCATGGTACCAAACTCCTCTTTAGCGATGGCCAGTTTAACAGCGTCGAGGCGGCGTGCACGTGCGAAAACGGGCGGCCCCGTGGTAGGGATGAAATGCTCGACCCCGTGTTTAGTTTCTGAAGAGGAAAAAGCAGGTGTAGTTAAAGAGGGGAATTCTGCCAACAAACCTTGAAAAACATCTCCTGAAACTAAAACATTAGCATGAGTTAGCGGCCCAGCCCCCCCAGATACACATGGGAAAGTTGCAAAAGTTACAGCGTCAATAAGTCTGCGGTTAGCAACATCTACTAACAGTCCATGAGCACATAAAAAATCTGCCCCGATAATAGGAACAGTCACTGAGGCAACAACAAAGTCCCACTCAAACTCACGACCATGGAAAGAAACTGTTGCCCGTCTAGTGCCAAAAGTTCCAATGGGAGAACCGTTAGCAGCAGTTAGCAGTGGGCCACTGCCTCGGCTTGCTAATTCAGGTCCAACAGGGTGGACCAAACTCTTCTGGGAACCAGAGTCAACCAGAAAACGACGTCCTGACAGGGAGTCTGTGACGAAGAGCAGCTCACCTCGCTCGCCAGCGCCCACAGCTGCTACTGAGCGCCGGCTTCCTCGTTTCCCGACACCCATGCACATGGTGGGATGCAGCGCTTAGCTTTGTTTGCGAACCTCCGGTGGTAGAAACACAAAGAGCTCCCCCGCCGAGTTCGCGCGCCAACAGCTGAAACCGCCGCTGGCTCCTCCATCTCCGTCTGCATGGGCTCCACCGATGTCCTCTGCACCGCGAACCGTCTGGTAGCCAGCAGGACCCGGTCCGCCTCCTCCGCCAAACCCCGGTAATCACCGGTAGATAAACAAGGGGAGTTGGCCAAAGTAGCCCTCACTTGCGACGGAAGCTGGCGCAGGAAAATGTGAGGGAAAAGGAAACCCCCGTCGTCTGAACCAAGTAGCGACAGCATTTTGTCCATCATGTTCACAGCCGTGCCGTCACCCAAACCCGGCAGCGATAGCAGTTTATCAGCCCTCTCAGTTGAAGTCAAAGTGTACCTTCGAAGCAGAAACTCTTTGAGGGCGCCATATTTGTCCACGTGCGGCGGGTCGCGCAGCAGCGGCATGGCTTTGCGGGTTGACTGCATATCCAGAGCCGACACGACCAAGAAGTACCTGGTTTCATCTGCGTTCACGCCTCGGAGGCGAAAGAGTGCCTCGATGTGCTGGAACCACGAGACCGGGTCGCTCTGCCAGAACTCCGGGAGCTTAACACTCGCTGCGGGAGCAGAGTCTGCTTGGTTCGGCTGCAACAGCTGGGCCGACGTCGCGGCGGCAGGGTCCGACGAAGAAACAACATCCTCTTCTGATCTTGACATATTTCACGCGGGGTCACCACTGAGGCGTGTGAAGAAGGAGAAACAAACTGATCTGCAAGCAGTTGCCTTTAATCCTTCGAGCGTCAAAACCAGAAACAGAATGAATGAATGAACACACAAACACTTCTTCTTCACCTGGTAAAACCTGGGGAGCTCCTCGCTGGCTCCTCCTACTGGGTGAGAGAGATAAGGCCACATACCTCCCCAACACACCACAATTTCATATTTTTATTAAATATGATAACCTCGTAAATCCAGAACCTCGTAAGGTCGACCCCTCGTAAGTTGGGGATTACCTGTAATAAACTCCTGTTTCTCCAAGCTGAGGCCGTTCAAAAATCTCTCTGCAACAGGCACTATTACTGTTCATAAACTTTCTACAGAGCTCCACTTCATTAATTCTGAACCGTCCCTTTAAAAACAAAAACACTAGTTTACAAGAATGACTGACATAATAAAAACTAAAATAACTTGTATTTGAACCTCTTTTTGTCTCGACACAGCAGACGTTTGAGCTTAGACTAAATTTAACTGAAAATCTTAGCTTGCTTTTTTCTTTAATAGTCAAGACGTTTTTGATTTGCTTCACCCCCGTTCAGATCAAATCCATTCTGCCTTTTAAAAACACTAAAGACTGTCAGCTTCTGAATCAAAGCTGCAGCACACAGGGGTTCGTTTTATGCAACACAATGACAGCCTAGGATGTCGGTATGCCTGTAAAGCAGTTGGTTCATTGGTGCTCAGCTTAGTTTTTTGGGTTATGTGGTGCAATTCCAAACCCCATTCTCAAAGGGGACAGACAGAGGCGCTGTGTCTGTCTGCTGCCAGATAAATATAGCTGTGACATTCAAAAAGCCTGTAGTTTATTTTGTCAATTCATTTGAGGGAGGTGCAGCAAAATCAAATGCCTCAGAAGTAAGTAAACTCACAAACCAGACCTGAAATGAACTAAGTGTGAGGGTTGCACAACTGAAGTACAGTACTTTAGAAGACCTAGTATTCCTTGAAGGAATGCACATTGCCCACTGCATTACACACCAGAGTTTTAAACAAAATTATATTTTGATGAAAAGTGGTGAAGTTGGCCGTTTTGGTCAAACCTTGTAAATTAAGTTATTGTCAATCAAATGCTAAATTGGGAGCTCTCTGGGGTTGACTCTCCAAACCTTAGCTTACGGTAATATCTGTAAGTTTGACTAAGTTATAGTCATTTTTGTGTTGGTTATGGTGACCAACTTGAATCATGTTAACTTTAAATGGTAACCAGTTGTAGCCAGGGGTGGAAGTAATGAAGTACAAATACTCACATGACTGTAATTAAGTAGATTTTTTGGGTACAAGGTACTTGTACTTTAATGAGTATTTATTTCAAGTGTGTAATTCTACTCTTAAGTACAATTTAGACCATGTAATCTACTTTGCTACTTTTAAAGTCAGAAGTCGCTACAGAGTACGGTCACAACTTGAATTAATATTCAAACCATTCATCTGCATCTTTGTGACCAATACGGTTCTCAGACTGCGAACGCGCCAATTACCTATGACGTAAGCAAAGTACAACTCCGTAGAGTAGAGAGTCATTTATGGACCGAAGATTTGGAGAAAAGGCCAAAATGGAGACAGTGAACAACAATGTCAACAGAGAAAATGTTGAGGTAAAGGCTGAGGACGAGTGCCCGTGGCTGTACCTGGAGGAACTTTTCATGTACAGAGGGTGAAAAGGAGACGTGTCCAGATGCAAACTTTGTTTGATCTCTACGGTGATAGCAGCTACATGTCTTCAGCATCTAATCTCAACAAACATGTTACAGCTACCTGTATGCTATTGCTTTTTTATTGTTTGTATATGTGGGTTATTAGTTTGGCTAAGTATGCAAAGATCTTAGATCTTGTCACTGCCATCGGTTTGCCTGGTACTAAGATAAGATGAAGCTTCTGAGCGACTGAGAAATGTGCTTTGAATGTAGCTGCTATAAACAGTAACTCCAATTGAATGTTTTCTATTGACAACACAATAAAACTTCAATCGGTTAAAAAGCAATTAATTCTCTGAGTTTTAGGAAGAGTTCTTTGTACTTTTACTTAATTATTTTATAACACATGTACTTTCACTTGTAAATGAGTACAATTTAAGCAGTGTAACAGTACTTTCACTTGAGTACAATTTTTCAGTACTTTTTCCACCTCTGGTTGTAGCTGTAGATTTCATTTGAGTTTTTCTATTGAAATTTTTATTGATGACAAACTGACATGGAAACAACACATAAATTCTGTAAGAATAAAAACAGCTAAATCGATTGCAGTACTATACAAAGTCAGAGACCTATTGAATGATAAAGCTCTGTATTTGTTGTATAACACAATCATTGTTCCACACTTAATCTATTGTATTGATGTTTGGGGGAAAGCGTGTAAAACAATCACAAAGCCTATTTTTGTATTACAGAAAAGAGCTGTAAGAATTATCACTAGAAAACATTACTGTCATCCATCCAGTACATTATTTTATCAACTGAAATTATTGAAGTTCCATGATTTGGTTGATTATAATATTTTATCAATTATGTATAGGGCTCAGAATAACGAATTACCTTTAAATATCCAAATGAATTTTGTTAAAAGACAAAGTTGTTATAATCTTAAGGGGACAGAGATGTTTGTAAAACCACAATTCAGAACTAGTTTGAAGGGACGTTCTACCTCAATCCAGGGAATTAGATTATGGAATGGCTTGGAGAATGTAGTTAAAAATGCCAAGTCACTGTTTACATTTAAGAAAATGATCAAAAGGAATTTGTTGAAAAAATATATATGAATTAGCATAATGTGTATTGTATCAATTATTAGTTATGTATTAGTATTAGAAAATTAGAAAGAGTTAGTCATTTTGTACTGCTGGTGAAAGATTATTATTGTTTAATCTGATTGTTTGAAAAAAGGGGCAGATATAATAAGATTTATTCTTCTTTCTGCTACCTTTCATTTTTTTACATTGTGTACGTATCATTAATGGGATTGTCTTGTATTGTGTTTCTTTTGTAAAAAAAAAGAACAAATTTAATAAACATAAACAAATCCATTCAGTGGTTCATAAGATTCTTTGCAAACAGACATCTAAAACAAAAACATCTGCACGTACATAATGCATTTATATTTTTACACACATGCAAGAGTATATCACTATTTTTCTCACTGTAAAATAAAGACTATAACCTAACGCTCCTAGGGGTCAGCTTATATAAAGGTGTCTCCTGTTAGTCACCAGCCATCTAGTCTAATTTGGCTTGAGAAGAAAGAAAACTCTAGCTTCTGAATTTTTATGAGAAACGGAGCAGGAACATTAACGAGTTCAAACGAGACGCCTGATTGGGAAAAAGTATGTTACTGGGAGAAGGAGAGGCCATAGTATCCTCTGACACATACCTCTACGTGTAAATGCACAGCACATGCTCAAGTTATACAAGTAAAAATCGCGTGTTTTGACAGAGATTAATGCTTCTTCTATACATTACAGTAAGACGAGTGAAACGTGTCGAAAAGCTGGTTTTAACTTTACGTTATGCAACTTTAAATTAGCCTGGAAATGAACCAGTTCTCTTTACTCGTATAGCTAAAGGCTACTCTGGAGGGACTTATAAAACAGCTAACTGGTGATCTCATTCATCTGCTTTTTCATAAATCTGCAAAAGATTGTCGAACCTGTCAAACCAACCGCGTAACGCAATGGATAAAACTGACACAAGGTGTTGAAAAAAGAATCCATGTTAGTATGTTCACCTCCCAATACCTGACGCTGAGTTTGTGAATGAATTTGTGTAGCGTGAGCAGTCCAGGCTGGACCGAGACCGCCGAGTGTGGTGTCAATAGTAAAAGCTGGAGCAGCAGGGCCTCGGCTGTAAACCCAACTGTTGCCTGTGCTTTCTGAGGTTTCCAAACCAAACGTTTATTAGAAATTAAAACAATACACAGAGAGAACTACATTCAAATATTACCTTTAATACTGAATCAACCATCATCTTTGTAACTTCTCGTAATAGCGTCTGCTTACTCTTTTGGATTTTCCGATGAGAGTGCATCGTGTTTACCCAGTAAAACTAAATGTAGACCTTCTTATAGAAAAGGAAGATGGCTGCACAGACTTACTGAACACAGATGACACAGCTTACCTCTCCTGCTTTTTGACCATACATGACACAGGGATGGATAACTCTGTGGTGAAATTCCTATATCCATTGGCTACTAGCTCCTAATGTATGACAAAGCAAGAAAGACAACACAAAGTAAGTGTGTGAGCTTTCAGACAATGTTTTCAGTGTCTCATTAAGTTGTATAATGGCAGAGATGTGGATAGAAATGTTGTGAAATACAGATTTTGACATGCTGGCATATCATCTAGCTCACAAAGGTTAATCATCAAAATAAAGGATTGTATCCATAAATAGCAGCCAGATCTTTTGACTGACATTTGAACGCAGCTGCTGATTTGATCTCGTCAGTTTATGAATCACTGGTGATTTGCTTCATAAAGTGTACACTGGTGTGTCACAGTTGGTAAAGAAACCATAGTTACAGTGTGTTTTATGAGTCAGAGTGTTGTTGCTGTATGTTTAGGTAGCTTAGACGAACAGCAGACAGGGATATCCTCGGGAATCAGGACACTCCTTGGACCAACTTCTACTAAGGCCTTAAAATCTTAACTTCGTCTTTATTTTTCTTTGGCAGATTAGCTGAGCACACCCTGCGCGCTCACTGTGTGTTAACAGTTCAGCTGCTCACAGGTGGTTGCACAACACAGGAAAAGACAGAAGTGTTTCAAGCGTTGATGGCAATCACTGTGGCAATAAGACTAAATCACATGCAGTCTAGACTCTGGTGAATAACATTACTGTATTACTCAAAGTTTGACCTTTGGATGGATGTGACTTCTTAATTTTTGGTAAGAAAGACACAACATTTCAGTCTGTGCAGTTGCAACACCTTGACTCTTTTCTCTTTCAGCCGTTATGTTGTAGATTTGCTGTTATGTTTAGGATTGTTGTCCTGTTGCATCATAACCCACTTTAGTCCAAGCTTCAGCTGTTTAACAGATGGCCTCACGTTTAGCTACAGATGAGATCATAGGTGCTGGAGGTTTCCCAGGTCCTATTATGGCAAAACCAGCCCAAGTCATCATCCTTCCACTACCGTGCTTGACAGTTAGGATGAGGTGTTTGCTCTAACATTCTGTTTAGTTTTCTCCCAACCCAGAGCTGTTTATTATGAGTACCGTATTTTTCCGACATATAAGTCACACCTTTTTTGCCTAATTTGCATGCCCTGCGATTTATAGGGCGAAGCGACATATTTATGGATTTTTCCCCATATTTTTAGACCAATTTTTGACTGAGATATGACAGTTTTTCATTTTGGCAAAAAATGGTGCAGTACCAGTTTCAGCCGCTAGGGTCCACCGACCGTTCCCGGCTCATGTGTCCGAAAGAAGCCTCCTCTGGTCGGACTCATGGTACGTCCAGACCGAACGCGTTTTGAGCTGCAGGAGCGGCCGGTTTACATGCAAAATCAATGGGGGACGCGCCTCTAGGGGTCGGGCGTCGCGTCACGTCCGTTTTGAGCGGTGCGGAAGGGGCGGCAGAGCGTTTCCCGTGCATGCGGTGCCTGCGGCAGCCTCCACAGCTCGCCTTGAAAATACCGAAGATTTCGCCGTTCAGCGCGCCTGTCAACCAATCAAGGAGAGTCGGGGGAGGAGAGAGGGAGAGTCAGCTATGTGACGCGGTAACGAGGGGACGGGTATTGCGCAACTGTGTGACGTATTGTTTGTGAGACACAAAAACAACCCGCAAAGTTAAAAGAAATAAAAAGGACCTTGCCTGGCGGAGTGCCAGTGAGGAAGTCGGGATATCGGGTAAGTTTTGAATTGTGAACTTTTCACATTTAGCAAGTTTAAGCTCTGCTAACTCCTCCCACACCCCGCCGCCGCTTCACATTCCGGTCTGAACACCACTGGGTCCAGTGCGTTCACTTTGAGGCGTTTCGCGCTTTTTGGCCGCTCAAAAAGCGTTCGGTCTGAACATAGAATCACTCTGTCGCAGCCCGGCCTCCTGTTTTCTGGAGGTATGAACTACTGTTAGCTCAGTGTTTGATAGCAAAATAGGTCAAGAACCACAGGACAGATTTTGATCAAACTTATAGAACGTAATCACTAGATGGACATTTACAAACTGTTAGCTGTAGGAGATTTTTGAACTAAAATTCAATGTTTTATAACCGCAGATGTGTAGCGGTTAGCTCCGGGTTTTTAACAGGTACTATTTTGCAAAATAGCTCATGAACGACAGGACAGATTTTGATGAAACTTACAGAAAGTAATTACTGGGTGCACATTTACAAACTTTTAGCTGTGGGAGATTTTTGAGCTAAAATTCGATTTATTTATAATTTATTTTCGCAGCGCGCGCGACCGTTGGAAGACGTCAAAGCGAAACAATTTAAATCCAGCAGATTTGACTGTTATGTGAATTTATTATAGAACAGTTAAGCTCAGAAACACTTTTGCTATAATGTCAGCTAACAAATACAGTATATATATTTTTAAGTGTTTATCTTAATAAATTTTAAAGAAAATGCTGCGGTCCCACCCGTGCGGGTGGGTGCACGTAGCGAAACTACTTTTTTTATCCAGCTGATTTGACAATAACGTGCATTTATTAAGGAAAGGTTAGAGCTAAGACACATCTTTGCTATAATTTTCAGCAAACAAATAATTGTTTTTACCGTGTTAATCTTGTTAAAGTCCTTCAGTGCAGCTCCTGTGGCAGCCATTTGCAGCAGGGCAAACCTCCGGCCCACATTTCGGGTTGTCAACGGTGATGCGTAACATACGCAACACGTCAGCGGTGACGCATAATAGATGTGACGTATACGGCGGTGCAACATGTTTATGGATTTTTCCAATTTATTGGCAATAATTGGACAAAGCGACTTATAGAGCGGTGTGACTTATCGGCCGGAAAATACGGTAAACATATGTCCAAAAACATTGTTCCAGGAGTCTTGTGGTTCATTTAGATGCAACTTTAAAAATATAATTGTTTTAAAAGAAATATTCTATCCAAATAATAACAGGTCTTTTTCTTAATGTTTTTGCCTTTCCCAGATCGATGAACAAGAGTAGTTGCTTTTTAAGGCTGTTGTTGCTGATGATATTCCTCCTTGGTATTGCGCTACCACACAGCTTCAGAGCAGTGTTTCCTCTAATCCCCTAACAGCTAACAGCAAAACTAACTTTTCGTTTAGTGGGTTAGCATTTTCGCTATCTTTGGAAAACGTTAGCGGACCATTTAGCATCCTCTAAATTAGGTTGTGTTCGCTTTAAGTCTGCAAACAAAATTCACAAGTTTGTTCCTGCCTGTTGTGGACATGTCTCTAAGATTTGTTAGGCACGTTATTGGCTAACTACCTGTACATGTGGCAAGACGTGATTGGTTGACACAGCAGCAGCTAACTGAACAGGTTTGTGCAACCCGATAGAATCAAACTAACGTCAACAGGTTTGCGTCAGTCTCACCAATCTTCCACTAAATGAGGCGAAGATGTGTGATGCAGACTGAGTGACTTGACTGTCGCCTTCGCAGTTAGCATTTAGCATTAGCTTCCGCTAATTTTTTTTAACCTGTTTAGTGGTTTATTGTTAGCAAAGCTAACTTTTGGGTTAGCTGTGCCCACCACTACTTCAGAGCATCAAACTGCAAAAACTACAGCTTCTTTAACGGTTGTCACATTACTCATGATCAGTTAATAATCAGATTTGTATTTTAAGTTTGGTTAATCAATAATATCATGGAATATGTTGTGTTTTTGTACAATTTAAGTTCAATTTGAATAATTTTAGAACCTTTTAAAGTCCCATATTATTTTATTATCCTTTTTATACTTAATCCTCAGAACTGAAATAAGGTGAACTTTGTTTTTCCCATGACTTTATATCTCAATAAGTCTTTATTCAAATACTTCTAAAACTGATGGAGGTGACAACAGTTTTAAAAACACTAAACCTGCAAGGCATCATATTATGTGTGCTGTAGATGTTCAGTGGTTGAGATTTTTTTTTAAAGTAAATACTGTACTACCTAATATTTGCAGCTTTTCAGTCTGAGCTGTCAGACTGGATAGAGAAAAACCTCAGCTGATTTTAAAATTTACTTATCCACAATAAAATCTTGTGTTAGAAAGTTTATTTTCAGTTTTCAGCTCATTTATAATTTCCACAGAAATGCTTCCTGTCCTTCCTTGACCCGTTACATTTCCTCTGTGTGACCAAAACACCTGACGGTAAGCACAGTCAGCCATAACAGTTAGCGCCACTGTTGTTTAGATGGTCTGCATTTACATTTTGTATGTAATGTTGTCAGCAATAACTATTGTGGGTCCACTCGGAGTCACCTGACGCTTTGATCTGCATCAGTTGTCGTAACTTGTGCAGTCCCCCTGATGTGTTTGTTGCCATACCACACTGTGGATTGTGTTGTATTGACATTCAACAGAGCTCGTGGTGGACACTAGTCAGAAGATTCTTGAGAGGGCAAAGACGAGAACTGACATTAGGACCCCATCAGGGCGTGGTTTTGGTGTGACCATACTCTTAACAGGCTTGATATCAGTGAGGATAAAATAGATGTGTCTATGATTTCCTTGCTATGTAGCCTCTTATCACCTCATTGCTATGTAAAACTTGTTGTTTCTGGCGCCAACTGTCTCCTTGAGCCTATCTTCTGGTACACTTTATGCTTTAGCAAGTGGCTCCCATTCCCTTGAGGGCACAGGAGACAGTATGGACATGCCACTGCTGCACATTGTCTTCTCCATATCACTGTTTGAGATGCTTGACGTTGTTCAAGAATTAAACCAGAGTTCATGTGCGGTAATTTATGGATTTTCAAAGAGTCTGAGCTGCTGTAGCACGTAGGTCACAGCTGTTGGCTCTTAAATTATCGGTGTCTGCGTGATCACGATTTGAAAAATGGACACAAATACCGTACTAAAGATCACTTTGCATAGCTTTATATTTAAGCGTCATCCAGTCTGTTTGGATGAAAAGCTCTTTTAAAAATGCATGTACAGTAAATGTTGGTTGTGAGCTTATGGTGCATTCCAGTGGTTCTCAAATAAAGCTAAATCCCCTGGAACGCTCCTTGAAATTGGAACTTCAGCTTAGAAAGTTGGATTATTTCTCACCAACCCTGAAGCTGAATATCCAAAATGGCTGCCTCATGGAACAAAATCTTTAGAATTAAAAATATTATTATTATTATTATTATTTACTTTTGTTAAGGCATAAGGCATAGAGCACAATGCCAGACTGAAGAACTGCATTAATGGGCTTTTGAAGCCTGGGACAGTTGTTAGTGGTCTGGGCAGGACTGACCGATGAGCAGGAATAAATCACGGCAATGGAAAATAAATACAAGATTTCTCAAAAGTTAAAAACAGCCAGAATAAAAGCACAGTAAAAATCGTAAAATGCTCTGCAAGAACTTTGTTAAAATGTTGGCATGCAATTCACCAGCTGATATGTATTACTTTAGGGTATGTTACTTTCATAGTTGTTTTTATCAGCATACACATTTAGTACTCATACTAGCTATTTTACAATAAAAACAAGACTTTTTTTTTTCATGCGTTTTACAGTATTTTGTAAATAGGTAAGGTTTTGATGAGAATTTTTGTAAAATGCTTTAGCGTTTTAGTAATAATTTTAAGTCTTAACTTCAGAAATCCAGTTTTGCAGAATGTGCTATTACGTGGCGCTAGCTCCTTATTAACATGTATCAGTTACTTTCTACTAGTAGTTGTTTCTTTTGTCCAGTTTAAGGTTACGACAACAAATATGACAGGCAGAGCCAAGATAGTTATTATAACCTTCAACAAATGTCTTTTAGCTGGCTGTTGCAGGAGTATTGTGAAACCAAAAGTACGGTACGGAATATAGATTCTTATTTTCTCTTAAATCTGAGCGTGCAGTGTAGTTTCTGCTCTAAATTAAAATTTCAGACACTGCGAGCTGATTTTAGAATACTCCGCTCTTTTCTTCACACAACCTACAGACCAGCAAAATTCCTGTGTGGATTTTCAACAGGAAGCCATCGTCCTGGTGTCACCCTTGAATCGGGCGTGGGAAGGGTTCACTCTGAAATGTGAGAGGAGTAGTACTTGTCAGTCGTCATGTGTCAGAACTTGGCTCGGGGCGGAGAGTCGTGGATTCTTGCCAGAATATATATATTAAAAAAAGAAAAGCATACCTTGCGAGATTTAAGAGATTCATTCAGTTTGATCTTTGACGTCTGTAATTAATTTTGCTTTTTGGCAAAGTGTCTGCTTTTGCAAAGTTAGCGTCACGCTTAACATTCAGATCTCAGTGTGGGCATTTACCGCAATCACAGAACTGACTCGCTGACTTTGTCTTTTTATTTTTGCGCTCATGGAACAAAAATATATTTACAAATGAATTTTTAAAAAACTGCTGCGACTGGCTGTCCACCCTTAAAATCAAAGAGGGGTTTTTATTTTTATGCACAATGTAAAGGTTGAGTAACACACACATAAATAAGGAGGAGATTTGAGTTTGTGCATTTTTAAACTGTAGTTTTTGTTTTCACTTATTTTTAGATTTATGCACATGTTTAGGTTCAAGTATTAAGCCCTAAAATACAAGTTACATGTGGGTGGAATATACACAAGTGATACAGACACAAACTTCCAATGAAAAACTTTTATTTTATGACTGAACGAAAGTTAAATGTTGTGCCTTTATTATATTTTACCCTAAGCTGAGCCTGGAATGGTTTTGCCACAAGTAACAGTTAAATAAAAATGTTTAGGTTAGCCCAACCAAACATGGTATTCATTAAAATATTATTATTTATGATGTTTGCATAAATGCTGCTTCATGTGATTTACTCAACAACAACAACAAAAAACGGGGAGTTTTTATGAGAAACTAAACATCGGTCAATAAGTGTATACATCAGCTGATATTTAGCTTGTTGAGTGCCATTAGCCTTTTTACTAGAGGGATTACAAATTATTGAGGGTAGCCAATATTCTGTACTGGTTCTGATTTCAAATTGATAAAAATAAAATCAAAGTTGGGCTTTGCAAGCTCTGTAAAGTCCATGAGTCTGAAAAGTCTTTAAAAAACTTTTTGTTTTGCAAAAACTATTTTTAATCGTATGAAAGGTTAAGAACTTTTTCTAATTATTTATTTATTTATTTAATCTATTTAGAATGGAGAGAAAGATACAGGGGAATGTACATGGATCCACGGGATATGGGGAGCGGTGGCGCAGAGGTTAGGGAAGGTGGGCCTGTGATCGGAAGATTGCTGGTTCAACTCCCGGTACTGACAACATTGGTGAAGCGCCCACACCTGCCCCCACCCTCATTTGCCCCACTCTGGGCCCTTGAGCAAGGCCCTTAACTCCCACCATCTGCTCCCCCGGGCGCTCTAGATGGCAGCTCTCTGCTCCACACAGAGGGCTGTGGTAGCTCGGTGGTCTGTGGTTGTGTCAGGAAGGGCATCCGGCATAAAAATAATTGCCAAGTCTTCATGTGAGTTAGTTCGCTGTGGCGACCACTAACGCAGGGAGCAGCCGAACAAAAAAAAATATGGAGAGAAACATGGACAGACAGACCGATTGCAGCTTTGTTAGCATTGCAGAGACAACAGACAATGCTCTCGGTTAACTGGTCCATATACGAACTAACCCTGATCCATGCTCATAGGATATGGATTATATCCTGGATACTATCAGCTAAAATGAGCTTCTTCTGTACAATCTATAAAAAATAAATGTTATATCATTAGTTATCTCAGCTAGTTCAACTACACTCGTTTGTTTAAAGGTAAATAGTAAGAAAAAAATATTAATTTAAAATAGTTCAAAAGATTTGCGAAATTCCCAAAAGTTCATGAAGCAAAATAGCTTAAAATAAATAAAATAATAAATACTATTTATAAGACTGAGCTGAATACAGCATCTCAGACTGAGGAAGTCTTTCGGACGAAAGACGAAACGTTTCTACAATTTAAAAAAAATAATAATAATTTAATGTCCAGAGGACTTTGCTTTTTTTTAGATTTTTTCTACCTGGATTATTGAGCATGCATCAGGGTAGCTTAAAATAAAGTTAGCTCCAAACCAGCTGAGGAGGTTTGGGCATCACTTGGAGGAGACCCGGGTCAGAACCAGAACTCGCTGGATGTATTCATCCCCTCTCAACCCAAACTCGGATAACCGGAAGAGAAAAGGTACACGGATGGAAAGAAAACAGAAATATTTTCACGCACACTCCATGTAACCTGTCAGGCTTAAAACATTAAGTAGAACACGGTGGGAATATTCAGATAGTGTGCAACGTCACGTGCAAACGCAGAGTCCAGGATGATGAAGGCCATCTGCTAACAGATCCTGACTCACTACTGATGAAGTATTAAGCAGTAAGAAAACTGTCAGTCATTTGCTGATGAGCAAATGAAACGCAAAGGCACTCAGGATTTTCACACCTTTCAACGTGAACTTCTCGTCGACCCCGTCATCATGACAGCAGAAGGACACGCACAGATTTTCATGTTGCGTCAAATACATTCATACGGAAGACAGTGGGAGGATGCAGGGAAAGACTATAATTAATCACAACATAAGAGAGGAGAAACAAACAGGAAGTCTAATATTACATGCATAATCCTACAAATTAGGCCTTTTCTTTCATTTAAAACATTCATTACTGGACGATTAGTTTTGCTTGAATGGATTGTTTGAAAAAAGGGGCAGATATAATAAGATTTTTTCTTCTTTCTGCTACCTTTCATTTTTCTTACATTTTGTACGTTATCATTTATGGGACTGTTTTGTATTGTGTTTTTTTGTAAAAAAAAAAAAGAACAAATTTAATAAACATAAAACATTCAATAAAAATAAAATCTTAATACCTTATTACTATAAACCAGTGGTTCCCAAACCCGGTCCTTGTGGGACACCATCCTGCATATTTTAGTTGTTTCCCTGCTCCAACACATCTGATTCAGTGATTTAATTACTTCCTCAAGTTCTTCAGAAGCCTGTTAGTCATCCATTTATTAAAATCAGGTGTGTCAGAGCAGAGAAACAACTAAAATATGCAGGATGGTGTTCCTCAAGGACCAGTGTTGGGAACCCCTGCTATAAACTATGCAGATTTTGCTAATAGAGTGGTATACATAAACATATAAACAGCCACATTCATACAGATACAGGCTCTCATGATCGCCTGCTTACATGGCGGCGTGCGATAATGACATGCCATGTATTCTACAAGAGGTGCATCTAATTGTTTATCGTAGATTGTTTTAGTGACCGTTAAATAAAACGTTAAGATTGGTGCAATGAAGCAAAACAAAATATTTTGTATATAAATGGCATTTCAACCCCTAATGAAGTGGCGTTATTTGTCTGTGCAACTCCTCCACGGGTCTGCAAGATAATGTTAAGTAAATATACAACATATATGCATTTGTTAATGTTTTGTTTTATCTGCACACAATTATTGCACCAGGTCAACAGTCACTGAAACAATGCGGTGATGCAAGAGGTCATGCAACTTTCCAAAAAAAGGAAAGATGATACTTTGTCAGTGGTGTGACCACACGAAGAGCAACAATATATTATTTCAGAGAATCCGAACCTAAACATTGCTTTAGCTTAACCGGTAAGTAGTATCTTCAACAAAACACATTTTGTTGTAACAACAGAGCTTTGTTTTCAGCCTTGTATTTTTATTTTTTATCTTCAGACATAACGGCCTATTGTGCCAATAGATTACTAAATTTCAAGTTAAAGGAAATGCTCAAACAATGTTTGACCTCCTTTCATTTTATGCAAAGCTACTTGGGAAAAGATAGTTTTGTAAATAATTTTAATGAAATTTTTTTTTAGGTTTAAAGGTTCAGTATGAAATTTCTAGAACACGCTGGAACTTAGGAGGTTCAGTATGTAATTTCTAGAACACGCTGGAACTTAGGAAAATTTTGAACAGAGAAACGTTTCTGGTCCCTCCCCCTCAGAGCCATACATGGCTCTGAGGGGGAGGGACCAGAAACTTACCCCTTGCTCTGCTGAAATTCAAATTCAAACTCTGTTTTTATTGGCTGGTTAACGGCGGGTCACTGTGGCTTTTTAGAAATGCTTTTAGAGAAGCAAGGGGACAATAGTTTTTTTCAGAGATTACTTGTCTAAAATCAGTATGTCAGGAGGTAGTGACAGAGTGAAGAAATATGTTAAAAATATATTTTTAGAAAACTTACAGACTGCACTAGCCTGGTTAAAACCAGACCCTTGTCCTTCACTTCGCTTTGTACTAGGGTCTGGGACTTCTCTCATAGACAAGGATTTCTCCGGTAGATTTTTGACCGGACCAATCAGAGAACAGAAGGCGGAGTTTTGAACGACGTCGACTGACGTCGTCAGTTAAAATGGCTGCCGCCACGAAGGAATTTTCATGAAAACAAGGTAAAAAACTATTATTTCTTTGCTGAGAAAAAATATATTTCTTAGCTGACGTTATATCAGAAGTGTTCCTGAGCTTAACAGTTCCTAAATCAATTCACGAAATGGTCAAATCTGCTGGATTTAAATAGTTTCGGTTTGACATTTTCCAAACAGCCTCGGGTGCGCTACGAAAATAAATGATAAAAAATCGAATTTTATCTCAAATGTTTCATCTAGGCCAACAGTCAGTAAATTAGAGCCATATAATTACACACTGGTAGCAGAAAAAATATCCACCGAGTGGTTTCTGAGCTATTTATCTGAATAGCCTGGACCTCGCCAGGCTAAACTAACAAAACTCCGCCTTCTGTTCTCTGATTGGTCCGGTCAAAAATCTACCGGAGAAATCCTTGTCTATGAGAGAAGTCCCAGACCCTAGTACGAAGCGAAGTGAAGGACAAGGGTCTGGTTTTAACCAGGCTACAAACTCCCTGAATCTTCGTCTTTCCTCAGCGGTCGCCACAGTGAACTACTGTACAGTAGTTTGCTCAAAGACTTGGTGAGTGTTTTTACGCCAGGTGCCCTTCCTGACACAACCATGGACCACCGAGCTACCACGGCCCTCTATGTGGAGCAGAGAGCTGCCATCTGGGCACCTAGGGGAGCAGATTGCTCAAGGGCCCAGAGGCAAATTAGGGTGGAGGCAGGTGTGTGTGCTTCACCTTTCCCACCCACATTTTAAAGTTTTTGGTCTAGGGGATCAAACCAGCGACCTTCCATTCAAAGGCTCACCTTCGCTAACCTCTGCGCCACCACTCACAAACTCACAGAATATTAAATCAAATCATTCAGAACTGTTTTGCTAAGTCAACAAGCAGATTAAAACAGTAAAACAAGACACGTTAAATCTCCACATTTTACTGTTTGCTAAGGTTGATTAACTTGAGAAATTTTGCTAACAGAAACAACAAAAAAAGGAGGAAATTTTTATGTATTTCCTGCTACAAAACTCAAAACACCAAAACACTAGTTGACAAGATTGTGCTCGGTGTTGGGAAGGCTGGCAGAAGAGGAATATTCCAGCATGATAACCCTGCGAAAAATCACCAGAGCTTCTAAAGGAAAAAGTTAACACCTTGAACAAGAATGTCATCTAACTCGAAACTAATTCAAATCCAAAACGCCCGCGGGGTATTTAAAAAAAAAAAAGATAAAATAACTCAACTCTCCCAGCAAAACAAATACAGCTTAAAAACACCTCTGAAGAATGTTGTGTTTCTGTTGTGGACGCAGTAGATGGAGTTTTTTGAAAACAGACATAGTAAAATTTTATTTTCACTAGTTATTTCAGATGAAGTTACTTTCATCACTCGTCACAGAAAATACACCATTTCTAGTATTTCTTAAACTTTCAAATGTTGCAGTTACTAAGAAGATATATTAACATTTAAGTAATTTTATTCAAGGTTTGTGTGATTCAAGGATTCAGTGTTCTTTATTTGTCATATGCACCCCATGTGGTGCATGTGGTGGAATGAAATTGTGTACACAGGGTCCCAATTACATCCAGCAAAAGTATAAAATGTAAAAGAAAAACAGTAATAAGATCTAAGATATGAACTAAGAAAAACGTTAACTAAAAATACACTAAGCACTAGTAGTATAAAAAAACAATACGCCGAACAGCGGCACAAACATGAGTCTGTGTGAGCAAATGGAAATGAACACAATTACCGTATTTTCCGGCCAATAAGTTGCACCGCCCTATAAGTCGCATTGTCCAATTATTGCCAATAAATTGGAAAAAATCCATAAACATGTCGCACCGCCGTATAAGTCGCATCTATTACGTGTCACCGTTGACAACCCGAAATGTGGGCCGGAGGTTTGCCCTGCTGCAAATGGCTGCCACAGGAACTGCACTGAAGGACTTTAACAAGATTAACATGGTAAAAACAACTATTTGTTTGCTGAAAATTATAGTAAAGATGTGTCTTAGCTTAACCTTTCCTTAATAAATGCACGTAATTGTCAAATCAGCTGGATTTAAAAAGTAGTTTCGCTACGTGCACCCGCACGGGTGGGACCGCAGCATTTTCTTTAAAATTTAGCAAGATAAACACTTAAAAATATATATTTGTTAGCTGACATTATAGCAAAAGTGTTTCTGAGCTTAACCGTTCCTTAATAAATTCACGTAATGGTCAAATCTGCTGGATTTAAATTGTTTCGCTTTGACGTATTCCAAACGGTCGCGCGCGCTGCGAAAATAAATAATAAATAAATCAAATTTTAGCTCAAAAATCTCCTACAGCTAACAGTTTGTAAATGTCCGCCCAGTAATTACTTTCTGTAAGTTTGATGAAAATCTGCCCTGTGGTTCAAGAGCTATTTTGCAAAATAGTACCCGTTACAACACGGAGCTAACCGCTAACAATCTACGGTGCTAAAACATCAAATTTTATCTCAAACATCTCGTACAGCTAACAGTTTATAAATGTCCATCTAGTGATTACTTTCTGTAAGTTTAATGAAAATCTGCCATGTGGTTCATGTACTATTTTGCAAAATAGTACCCGTTACAACACGGAGCTAACCGCTAACAATCTACGGTGCTAAAACGTCAAATTTTATCTCAAACATCTCATACAGCTAACAGTTTGTAAATGCCCATCCAGTGATTACTTTCTGTAAGTTTGATCAAAATCTGTCCTGTGGTTCTTGACCTATTTTGCCAACAAACACTGAGCTAACAGTAGTTCAGACCTCCAGAAAGCAGGAGGCCGTGCTGCGACAGAGTGAGTCCGACCAGAGGAGGCTTCTTTCGGACACATGAGCCGGGAACGGTCGGTGGACCCTAGCGGCCGAAAGTGGTACTGCACCATTTTTTGCCTAAATGAAAAACTGTCACATCTCAGTCAAAAATGAGTCTAAAAATATGGGAAAAAATCCATAAATATGTCGCTTCGCCCTATAAGTCACAGGGCATGCAAATTAGGCAAAAAGGTGTGACTTATACGTCGGAAAATACGGTAATCAGCAGCCTGATGTTATTTTTTTCCCACAATGATTTTCCTGATTAGATACTCATGAGTCTAACAGCCTCAGGGTAGAAGCTGTTCCTCAGTCTAGTGGTTCTACACTTAATGCTCCTTAACCTCCTCCCTGAGGGGAGTGGGACAAAAAGTGTGTGTGCTGGGTGAGTGGGGTCCTTCATGATACAGGTGGCTCTCTTCCTGCATCTGGATGTGTAGATGTCTGTGATGGTGGGGAGACAGACTCCAACAGACTTCTGTGCAGCCTTCACCACTCTCTGCAAAGCTTTTCTTTCCGCAGCTGTGCAACCTCCATGCCACATGCTGATGCTGGAGCACATGATGTGCAGTACAGGATGAAGTACTCAGGGTGAGTTTTAGCCTCAAACAGAGGAATTTGGGTACATGCTGGTCTTGTTAATAACTGAAGGTAGAAGGGAGCGGATGGACTAATGGATGGGGTTTCATCTGCAATAATTAAAAGGCTCTGCATACTCCATCCAGTGACAGAGGCAGTCAGCAAAGTGTGGCTCTCTCTTCATGACAGATTTGTGGCTAAGCGGCAGAGGGGAGCTCAAAATTGAGCTGATCCTGCTTTACATCAAATGAAGTCATTTGAAGTGGTTTGGTCATCTTATTTACAAGTATCCCTCCTTGTTACCACAATCAGGAGGTTTTCAGAGCACGTCCCACTAAGTTGAGGCCCCCGGTGAGATACAGAACTGGCTAGAGAGAATAGTTGTCCTCTTTGGCCTGGGAATTACATGGGACCTCCAAGAGGAGCATGAGTTCGTCACTGGGTGAGGGATTTCAAAGTTTTCCTCCTGGACCCGGTGAC
>JBBPBX010055262.1:0-23164 GCA_038048925.1 Garcialebias charrua | reverse complement strand
ATATATATATATTCTTTTTACTAGCCTTATTGCATATGCAACTTTACCTCTATACTAATATCAACTACATCATACATATACTGTGTACCTTAACCTCATATGCTGCTATTACAAATGTAAATGCCAGAACCTTCTTTTTATTTTATAGATAGGCTATACTTTTTATACTCTTATAGCCTACTACTATGCAAAAACTCAGGACAGTATTGCACTTTTATTATTTCATTTTATGCTTATGTTTATTAAATGTTTTAGTGTTTTAGTATTTGTGTAACTTTTTATACTTTTATACTACTATGCAAAAAGTGGTAATAACTTATTTCTTAATCTTGTACTGCTGTCATCTTAACTATGTCTGAGCTGACCTCACTGGTGCACAGTTTATTCAGAAACCACATGGAGA
The DNA here is from genome assembly GCA_038048925.1 of Garcialebias charrua. Lineage (NCBI taxonomy): Eukaryota > Metazoa > Chordata > Actinopteri > Cyprinodontiformes > Rivulidae > Garcialebias > Garcialebias charrua. Next base: position 22,761 of record JBBPBX010055262.1, on the reverse strand, counting down.
ATGTCTCCTGTGTTTCTGTGGTAACAAACCAGCAGTCCCCTAATAAGGCTTGGCTTTGTGTTCCACAGTAAGTACTGGTTAACTACAGATTAGCTCCTGATTCGTTCCTGAGGTGTTCCCTAGTAGTTAATCAAATTTTATGTACCTTCATTGTAAAGCGTTACCATTTATTTTTGTGGGGTGGGATGCTCATCATAGCTGTTAGTTATGTGATCAATACATTTGCTAATATAACTGCAACTGTGTACTTCTCAAAATCCACTCAATCTTTTTGTTACTTATCAGCTGCTCCTCTTTAAAACAGCCTTGGAGCATCTGAACCGCAGTGTTGGGTCATGCTGTGATGGTCTTCTATATGGGCTTCTGTTCCAGCACAGACTGGTGAGTACGAACCAGCAGGTGAATGAAGCAGAAATGGGGTTTCCATCCATCCATTATCTTTACCCACTTCTTCATTTTCAGTTCGTGGGAGGGTCATTGGTGCCCATATCCAACCATAACTGCTAGAGAGGTGGGGGACACCCTGGACAGGTCTCTAGTCCATCACAGGTTCACATAGAGACAAACAACCATTCACTCTCTCAGTCACACCTAGGGACAATTTAGAGTCACCAGTCAGCCTAACATGCATGTTTTTGGTCTGTGGGAGGAAACTGGAGTACCCAGAGAAAACCCACGCATGCCCGGAGAACATCAAGCTCCACCCAGAAAGTTTCCTGCTGGGATATGGACATCGGCGACCTCTATCAACTGGGGAACCGTGACACCCAGATATGGGTCTTTTACTTTGTAATTGTAAAAGTTGCTTTATTTTTATTTGTGTGTGTAAGTGAGTATGTGTGAGTGTGCAAACAGTGAGATCAGAGTTTAAACCCTGCAAATTGAATACCAATAACAAACTAGATACTTGTGCTTTTATTTTTTGTCTGGTAACCATGATGTTCCAGGATGGAATGAATGAACAGGACAGCAGAGGGGGCTGTCGGAGCAGCACACAAACGAACAAAGAAAAGCAGACAGCCTAGGATAAACTGAATTGCCACATAGATAATAAAAAACTTTTATTTTTATGGTTTTAAAGTTTTGGATGATGCAACAGAAATAGATAGAAATGTTAATGTCCTTTAAGCCTTTGGGCTTTGGCCTGAAGATGAGCAAAAAACTAAAATTGGACCAAGAGATGTTTTTTGTGAATGAACATGCTTTAGATAAAGCTGCTAGAAAAAATAGTTTCATGTACTTAAACCATCAAAATATATTCTGTCACTCTAACAGACACAAACCTAAAAAAACTGACAAAAAAGTTTCTCTTGATGCATAAACCAGCAACCATCCATCCATCCATCCATTTTCTTCCGCTTATCCGGGGTCGGGTCGCGGGGGTAGCAGCCTAAGTAGGGAGGCCCAGACTTCCCTCTCCCCAGCCACTTGGAGCAGCTCCTCTGGGGGAATCCCAAGGCGTTCCCAGGCCAGCCGAGAAACATAGTCCCTCCAGCGTGTCCTGGGTCTTCCTCTGGGTCTCCTCCCGGTGGGACATGCCCGGAACACCTCACCAGGGAGGCGTCCAGGAGGCATCCTAACCAGATGCCCGAGCCACCTCAACTGGCTCCTCTCGATGTGGAGAAGCAGCGGCTCTACTCCGAGTCCCTCCCGGATGACTGAGCTTCTCACCCTATCTCTAAAGCCCGAGATACACTGAAGCAGACTCCGTATACGCGCGTATACGGACGTATACGCGCGTATACGGAGCCGCTGCTACACTCGGCTTTCGTTCTCGCGTAGATTCTCGTGTTTTCGCTCCAAATTCTAACGTCATTTCCTCCGTACCGTCACTTCCGATCGTCACTTCCGCTAGTTTTTCGCTCCAAACGCTCGCGTTCTCCTTGTTGTAATATGAGCAGCTGAGCACGGAGTGCTTTTCCTGCAGCCCACAGCCCACCACAGCCCACCAGGGAATATATAAAACATCGCGCACCCAGGTAGGACCTGAATTCATTCATTTCATTCATCGAGTGAACGGAGGAAGAAGCGGTTACTTGACTTTAGGCAAAAAAACAAAAGAAAAGGCCCGATCAGCGATAAAAAAGAGGAATTTATTTCATTTGTGTAACATACAAAACAGTCCGGCGCCGGGGAAGTTTAAGCCCGAGATACACTGAAGCAGACTCCGTATACGCGCGTATACGGACGTATACGCGCGTATACGGAGCCGCTGCTACACTCGGCTTTCGTTCTCGCGTAGATTCTCGTGTTTTCGCTCCAAATTCTAACGTCATTTCCTCCGTACCGTCACTTCCGATCGTCACTTCCGCTAGTTTTTCGCTCCAAACGCTCGCGTTCTCCTTGTTGTAATATGAGCAGCTGAGCACGGAGTGCTTTTCCTGCAGCCCACAGCCCACCACAGCCCACCAGGGAATATATAAAACATCGCGCACCCAGGTAGGACCTGAATTCATTCATTTCATTCATCGAGTGAACGGAGGAAGAAGCGGTTACTTGACTTTAGGCAAAAAAACAAAAGAAAAGGCCCGATCAGCGATAAAAAAGAGGAATTTATTTCATTTGTGTAACATACAAAACAGTCCGGCGCCGGGGAAGTTTAGATCAGACACCGCGCATCGCGTATGCGAATCGCGTATGCGTAGTAAAAAAATACTTTTGCGCGTACTTGCCCTGAGGGGCTACGCGGGGCTACGCTGCGTACGGGGCGTACGTACGCTGCGTATTGGCGTATCGTGAGGACGCTCGAGTGTATCTCGCCCTTAAGATCAGACACCGCGCATCGCGTATGCGAATCGCGTATGCGTAGTAAAAAAATACTTTTGCGCGTACTTGCCCTGAGGGGCTACGCGGGGCTACGCTGCGTACGGGGCGTACGTACGCTGCATATTGGCGTATCGTGAGGACGCTCGAGTGTATCTCGCCCTTAAGGAGAGTCCAGACACCCTGCGGAGAAAACTCATTTCAGCCGCTTGTATCCGAGATCTTGTTCTTTCGGTCATAACCCAGAGCTCATGACCATAGATGAGGGTGGGAACGTAGATCGATCGTTAAATTGAGAGCTTTACCTTTTGACTCAGCATATAAATAAACCAGCAACCATTTTATGTTTTTATCATCTCTGTGTGACACTGACATAATTACATGTGAGCGCTGATCAGCATCTCATTCATATTCATTCTTTCAAAAGTCAAAGTCAACTTTATTGTCAGAACTGCAATATGTACAGGACATACACAGGATTGAAATTGCGTTTCTCTCAGTCCCTCGGTGCAACAGTAACCATCTAAACACTAAAACATTTAATAAACATAAGCATAAAATAGTAAAAGTGTAACACTGTCCTGAGTTTTTTCATAATAGTATAAAAGTATGAAAATTTACACCAACACTGAAACACCAAACACCCCTAAAACACCAAACACCCAATGAACATAAGCATAAAATGAAATAATAAAAGTGTAATACTGTCCTGAGTTTTTGCATAGTAGTATAAAAAGTATAAAAAGTATATCTATAAAATAAACTGAAGTTTCTAGCATTGACATTTGCAAAGAGTGGCACAGCAGCATATAAGTTAATGTACACAGTATATGTATGAGGTAGTTGATGTTGGTATAGAGGCAAAGTGGCATATGCAGTAAGGCACATTGGGCATCCTTAAATAAGGCTAGTCAGAGAATACTGTATATGTATCTGCAGTAGTGTAGATATAAAAGTAGTGTAAATGTAAACAGTAGTAATAAATGTAAACAGTAGTAATAAATGTAAACAGTGAATGTAAACAGTAGTATGACTATAGGCAGTAATGTAATACAAACATTAGTGCAAATATGAGAAGTAGTGCAAACTGAATGAGCACATGACCGAGAGTTTAGTGAATAACCCGTTTGATGACACAGGGTCCAGTGTTAAAATCTTTGTGTTGAGTGGTAATGTGTGAGAAAGTTTTTTGTGTTAAGGCAGTTCAAATGGGAGGGGAGGCAGAGCAGGCAGAGTGTTTAGCATTCTGACTGCCTGATGAACAGAGCTGTCTCTCAGTCTGCTGGTACGAGCCTGGAGACTCCTCAGTCTCCTCCCTGATGGCAGCAGTCTAAAGCGGCTGTGTAGTGGGTGTGTGGGATCACCTGCCATGCAGTGGGCTTTCCGAGTGAGGCGTTTGCTGTGTAAGTCCTGCAGTGAGGGCAAGGAGGTGCCGACGATCTTCTCAGCTGCTCTCACGATGCGCTGGAGGCTCTTGCGGCATGATGCAGTGCATGCACCAAACCACACAGTGATGCAGCTGGTCAGGACACTTTCTATGGCACCCCTGTAGAAGGTGCACATGATGGGGGTTGAAGCTCCAGCCCTTTTCAGCTTGCGGAGAAAGTAGAGGCGCTGGTGAGCCTTCTTGGCCAGTGCTGCAGTGTTCCTGCTCCAGGACAGGTCCTTTGAGACGTGCACTCCCAGGAACTTGGTGCTGTCCACTCTCTCCACTGCGGTGCTGTTGATGGTCAGAGGGGCATGTTGTGCATCCCTCTTCCTGAAGTCCACGACAATCTCCTTTGTCTTCTCCACGTTGAGAGTGAGATTGTTGTGTCCGCACCACAAGGCCAAGCGGCTCACCTCGTTCCTGTAGTCCGTCTCATCGTTGTTGCTGATGAGACCTACCACTGTTGTGTCGTCCGCAAACTTGATGAAGTGGTTGGAGCTGTACGATGGTGTGCAGTCGTGTGTTAGCAGGGTGAATAGAAGGGGGCTCAGCACACATCCTTGTGGGGCCCCTGTGTTCAATGTGATGGTGCTAGATGTGTTACTCCCGATCCGTACTGTCTGTGGTCTCCCGGTCAGGAAGTCTAGCAGCCAGTTACACATTGAGGTGTTCAGCCCCAGACTGTCCAGTTTATGGATGAGCTGTTGGGGGATGATTGTGTTGAATGCCGAGCTGAAGTCGATGAACAGCATTCTAACAGCCTAACATGTAGGCAAAAAATATTTTACATACCAAAACAAGTACTGTTACTGAAATCGGAAGAAAAAATACATCTTAAAAGGGAGAATATAATTGAGAATAGAAGTAACAAGAAAAACATTTAGAAACCTGCAGGGGAAAAAATGTACCACATCCTCTGGCATCATTTAAAGCCTAGCATTCCTTAAAATAAAGCATATCGCCTACCACTGTCCATGTTAGTCTGAAACTAAGATCATCTTATGATGGCAAGAGACATAACTGCTTTAGTCAAGCCTTGCAATTCACCTTATGTGCAACCTGCAACATTGTTAGATCCAACAAGATCTGTTAGAGCACATAATATGTGACTTAATGACTTTCAGCTACTACCAGACCAAGTTTTACTTTAAGATCTGGAAAAGTGATTGAGTCGTTTCCATTTTTCAGTTGGCTAAGGTTACTTTGAAGTGGTACTCAAGGGTACTAAGGTCGACATTTTGGACTGCTACAGTACAAGTACCTGGGGTCCACCTAAACAATAAACTGGATTAGACAGCTAACGCCAACACCCTCTAAAGAAGGGGCAGAGTCACCTTTTTCTTCCTATGAGACTCAGGTCTTTTAATGTCTGCAGGGCATTTAATAAATGATTGTTTTGGACAGATAAGCCAATTTTGCATGTGTTAAAAGCCTGCTTCTGAAATTTCAACAGTGGGCTGGCTGGAAACAAAGCAATGAAGCAACCTATGGGACAGATCTGTTTGGCAGACCACCTCAGATTGAAGACAAAGTCCTCCGGATGGCAGACAAAATGTTTCTCACTTACAGAAACTGGTCCAGCTGACATGACTTAACCCTTTATGTTGCCAATTAAAAATATATCCGGGTTGTCGTTTGTTTGGACCAGCGGACCACTCGTGCCGAAGGACCCAAAAGTTGGTGATTCAATTGGGGGTTGGACCTGGGAGCTGCAGCGGATGTTTCAGCACTGCCAAGGTGGGATGGTGAGCCTTGTGACTGTGCCTTGGCTTCAACCTTCGGCAAACCAACTGTGGGGATAATCGTGAAGCTAGCGCTACCGAGCTGAGTGAGCGGTGGTGGTGAGGCTGTTGTGATTACCTTTCTACTGACTACTGGTAGGTCCTTTTATTAAAGTGATTAAAAAGTGGACTACGTGAGTGAATGGTGGACCTCTTGATTAAGCATCCGCCTTCACCGCTAAGCTAACTACGATGAACAGAGAGGAACAGAGAGACAATGATTGATGCCTTGACTGCGGTTTGACATACATATAATCAGTTGTACATACATCGAAAAATGCAAAGGAAATAAAAAAGGAAGAAAAGAACTCTTAGAGGACCAAAGTCTTGACAACATGGATGACATTAAACAGTCTTTAAACTTTATGGGCACGGAACAGGCCAAACTATCTTCCATGCTGGACCAATTAATGGCATTATTTGCAGAAGTTAAACAACTTAAACTTCAATTAATTGAAAAGGACAAGAAGATTACTGAACTAGAAATAAAGTGGATGACATGGAGAGAATTGTGAGACAGGAGAACTTGGTGATATCAGGACTGGACGTAAAACCTAGATCTTTTTCCAAAGCTCTTACTGGAATGGATACAACTGAAGACGCCAAACTTCAAGATCTGCAGTCCTTGGAAGACCAAGTGATAACATTCTTTCTTGATAAAAACATTAATATTAACCAGGGTAATATATCTACTTGTTACACCTTGCCTAACAAGTCCAACAAAAGTAAACCAGCTATAGTCATTAGATTTATAAGTAAAGAAACTAAGGAATATGGTGAAGATACAAACAAAAAAATTACAAGGGACAAATTGTAGTATTAAGTTTACTCTTCTGTGTTAATATCAGCCAGGCGGGAAGCACTTATAGATATTTTAGTCAGGCTATATTGACGCTCTTAACATGCACACATGTACATCTACAGGTCCGTCATTCTGATGTGTCCCCAGCGGACCTGCACCAACACATTGGTTCCTAGTATACACACATAGTACATCTCCCCTTTTTAGCTTAGTGTCAATATTCTTATTTTTATTCACAAAGCCTTTAAACTTAAACTGCCCTTGTTCTGTACTGTATTGTTGACTTATAAACATGCTGAACAGAAATACCAATAAACTTTCAAATGCTTTTACAAAGTGGAAAGATTGTAATAACACTTTGTAATTTTACTATCTCAAACAAATATAACATTGAACCTGTCTAAGGGTCAGGGTCGACAACCTATGGGGAGCCGTTTTAGCCAAAATGAAATAAATAAATAAAATGGATAAAAATGGTGATAAAAATGGTTAAAATGGTGAAATAAATGGTTATTTGTCATTCATTAACCTATTTTCACCTATTTTCCCACTTTTACTTAATCAATTTTTCATTTACCAATTTTCCCATTTTTACTTACCTCTTTTCCCATTTTTACTTAATCAATTTTCATTTACCTCTTTTCCCATTTTTACTTAATCTATTTTTCATTTACCTATTTTCCCACTTTTACTTAATCAATTTTTCATTTACCTATTTTCCCACTTTTACTTAATCAATTTTTCATTTACCTCTTTTCCCACTTTTACTTAATCAATTTTTCATTTACCTATTTTCCCACTTTTACATAATCAAATTTTCATTTACCTATTTTTCAATTTAACAAGTTTTTCTTTTGTCTTTTTCCATTTACCTGATTTGGTATTTCACATTTTCATTAATCAATTTCTCATACAATCCCTTTTTTTTTACCCATTTTTCTTTCACCTATTTTTCATTCAACATCTGTTTGAAAAACTTTTCATTTTCCCATTTGTTTATTTCCCTTATTTATTTAGTATTTCCTTATTTTCTTATTCAAAACGCAAAACTTGGGAAAAGAATAAATGCAAATGAGGAGAGGCGTCATCGGGGTACAATGGCAGCCCATTGGTTGGTTAGATCCAACTGCAGCACTGAGCCAGAGCCATATATATACTTTATATGGCTCTGCACTGAGCTTCTCTGACTGGACTTCCCCTCCGTAAAGCAGTCTAGCAATGGCGAGTTACAGAAGCAGACAGGAGGGAGCGAGCGATTACTTGACTTTTGGGGAAAAAAAACAAAAGAAAACTCCAGATAATGGATTAAGAAGGGGAAATTAATAAATTGGTATCACATATAAAACAGTCCTGCATCGCTTTGCATCGCTTTGAATGAGAACATGCGAATGCTCGCTGGCTGCGCTGGGACAGGTGGGGGCGTGGGTTAGGGGCCAAAAACTCCGCCCCTTCTGTTCTCTGATTGGTCCGGTCAAAAATCTACCGGAGAAATCGTCTATGAGAGAAGTCCCAGACTATGCAGTGAAGGGAAATGAGAATTGAGCGGAGCTGTGCAGGACAGCGAGGGCCAGGCTAGGGGTGAACTGAAATAGTTAGATTTTTTCTTTCGAGAAGAACTTCTCTTTTTCCATTTTTCTTCTTGGGATAATGGGAGTGTATCTGATGTCTGTTTTTTCTTTGTCTTCTGAGTTGGATTTTCTTTTCTTTTTCGAAAATCTTAGTCCCTTTAGTCTGCCTGTAACAAATTCCTGTTGTACTTGCATAAAATCACCTGCTCTGCGATGCAGTTTGTACTTCAGAATCACTGATTTTGTGGTACGAAACCAGTTCTCCACAACAGCGTTGCTGTCCAGAGTTTTGCCAAAACTTTTAATCATGATGCCTGACCAAAGAGGAACAGTTCCAGCAAAATGCAGAATGACATCTATGACAGACTCACAGAAATAATGGTTTGCTTGTTGATGTTCTTCTGTGTCATCCTCGTTCGCTGCTTCTTCCATTGCTTTCTTTACAGTTCGTTCAATCAAAGAATAGAAAGGTGAAGATTTATTTATAGATTTTGGTGAATCTTCTGGAGCAACTTGCATGTAATCCTCATCTTCATTTCTCAGTTCCAGTTTGTCTGTGTTTTGAGTCTGTATGGCTTCTTGAAGGACAGACAAATGTTCTCGACAACCTTTTGTTGTTTTTCTTGATGAGAAAATGTACACAATGCACCTTGTTATAGTTAAAATGTCCTCAAGTTGTGCTGCATTTTGAACGAGGGCAAAGCAATACAAAAAAAGGTGCTTGGTGGCCTTACTGCATTTTAACTTGGAGATTTTCATGCTGACCAGCTTCAGCATGTGAGCAGCACAAAGATGTAGCACTGTCAGTTGCGGTGACTCATTTTGGCTAACCTCAAAGCACATCTTCAGATATTTCTTAACATCGGTGTTCAAAGTCAAAAAGTCAAAGTCAACTTTATTGTCAGAACTGCAATATGTACAGGACATACACAGGATTGAAATTGCATTTCTCTCTCAGTCCCTCGGTGCAACAGTAACCATTTAAACACTAAACAATTATAAACAAGCATAAAATGAAATAATAAAATAATAATAATAATAATAATAATAAACTTTATTTGTATAGCACCTTCCTACAATGCCTTGCATTGACCAAGGTGCTTAACAGGATAAAAAGATGAATAAACTGGAACAATAAATCAATGAAAATAGAATAAGAAACAACAGCAATAAAAGAAGCAATGGAAATAAAAAATGCTACATACTAAAATAACACAAGTAATAAAAGTTACACGCTGAAAGCTTTTTTGAACAAGTGGAAATAAAAAGGCAATGGAAATTAAAAAATGTTACATATTAAAATACCAGAAGTAATAAAAGTTACACACTGGAAGCTTATTTGAGCAAGTGGAAATAAAAAGGCAATGGAAATAAAAAATGCTACATACTAAACTACCAAAAGTAATAAAAGTTACACACTGAAAGCTTTTTTACACACTGAAAGCTTTTTTGAACAAGTGGGTCTTCAGTCTGGTTTTAAACAGAGTCAGATCAGAGGTGGCACGCAGCTCAAGGGGGAGGCTGTTCCAGGCTTTTGGGCCGGCAACAGAAAATGACCGGTCTCCCCATTGTTTGTACCTTGAGCGAGGCACCTCCAGCAGGTGTTGACTGGCAGAGCGTAAATCTCTGCCGGGCTGATGGGCTTTCAAAAGTTCTGAGATGTACAGAGGAGCAAGTCCATTCAGAGCTTTGAAAACAAACAGGAGCAGCTTGAACTGTATCCTGAACTGAACCGGGAGCCAGTGTAGAGAGGACAGGACAGGAGTGATGTGTTCATATTTTCGTGTGTTGGTCAAAAAGCGCGCGGCAGAGTTCTGTACAAGCTGTAAACGGGAGATGGAGGATTGATTAATACCAACATACAAAGCATTACAATAGTCAAGTCTGGAGGTCACAAAGGCATGGATGGCCTTCTCCAGATCACCACGGCTGAGAAATGACTTGACTTTGGAGAGCAGTCGGAGCTGAAAGAAGCTGGTCTTGACAACAGAACTGATCTGTTTATCAAACTTTAAGTTGGAGTCAAGCTGCACTCCAAGATTTCTGACCACCGGGTTGAAGTGGGGGAGGGGGAAACCAACACTGGGACTGGGAAGGATGTTGCTGGTGTCACCAGGTGCACTAAATAAAATGCATTCAGTTTTATCTGTGTTTAGGTGGAGGAAGTTTTGAGAGAGCCAGTGCTTAATGTCATTTAAGCAGTTGACAAGAGTGTTTGAACTGGGTGAGGGGTTGGGAGTGACTGGCAGATAGATTTGTAAATCGTCTGCATACATGTGAAAAGACAGGTTATGACGTGCAATGATTGATCCTAATGGCAGCATGTAAAGAGAGAAGAGGACTGGCCCTAGAATAGATCCCTGTGGTACGCCAGAGGTCAGAGGGGTTGATGAAGAGGAGGACAGATCGCCTATCATGACAGAGAAAGTTCTCCCAGACAGGTAAGATTTGAACCACTCAAGCACAGCTCCCTGGAGGCCAACCTGCTGAGACAAGCGGTTGATTAGTACCTGATGGTCGACGGTGTCAAAAGCTGCTGAGAGGTCTAACATCACCAGCAGTGCAGGGTTTTTTGCATCCAGGGACAGAAGAATGTCATTCTGTACTTTGAGCAGTGCAGATTCAGTGCTGTGACGAGCTCGAAAACCTGACTGAAATTTTTCAAACAGGTTGTTGAGTTCTAGAAAAGATTGAAGTTGAATAAAAACAATCTTTTCTAGGACCTTTGATAGAAATGACAGATGTGAAACTGGTCTGAAATTAGAGAGAGCTGTAGGATCTAGGCCTGGTTTTTTGAGAAGAGGCCTGACCACAGCATGTTTGAAAGCAGATGGCACAAAACCTGAAGATAGACAGCTGTTAATAAATGACAAAACACAAGGACCAATTACATCAAAGGACTGTTTGAACATTTTAGAGGGAATGATGTCCAGAGAACAGTTAGTTGGTTTCATCTGCTGAACCACCTTGGTGAGGTGAGGGAGTGAAACCAGGTCAAATTGGTCAAAAACAGCTGTGGTTATTGCAGACGCACAAGACTGGATGGTGTTGGATGAACTGACAATGTTCTGCCTGATAGAGTCTATTTTGTTGACAAAATAGCTCTGAAAGTCATCGCAGGTAGACTGTGTGGCAGTTTTCAGAACATTGACAGATGGGTTGATGACAGACTGGAGTGTGCTGAAAAGCGTCCGCGGCCGGTTGGAGCTGGTGGAGATTAAATTGGAGAGGTACTGTGATTTGGCCTGTTTCACAGCATTATGATACTCACAGAGACAGTCTCTCAGTATTCCTTGAGATACATGAAGCCGATCGCGCTTCCATTTTCGTTCTGCTTTTCTGCAACGTTGTCGAAGAGCTCGCGTCGTTTCGTTGAGCCATGGTGAAGGTTTGTTCTTTGAAGATGCCTGTTTGAGAGGAGCGATGGAGTCCAAGATCGTTGTGCAGGTGTGATGGAAGGAGCTGATGAAGTCCTCAGGATGTAGAGATGGGTCCAGGCTGACAGCAGAGCAGAATTCAGTGCTCTTAAAGGCATCAGTGAACTCACTTGGAGTGGATGGGGTGATAGAGCGACAGAAACGTGCTGGGAGAATAGCTTTCGGTGCAGGAGAGGTGAAAAATTCGAATAATATGGGAAAATGGTCTGAGATACAGGTGTCCAGGATCTCCACAGCAGGTATTTGTAGGCCGTGGGAGATAATTAAATCGAGTGTATGACCCTGACTGTGTGTGGCCCCCGAGACCGACTGTGACAGGTTGAAAGAGTCCAGGAGGTCCTGAAACTCACATCCAAGCTGATTACTTGGGCAGCAGGTGTGCACGTTGAAGTCACCACAGAAAAGCCAAGAGTCAAACTTTGGCATTAGGTCAGCCAGTAGTTCTGAAAACTCACTGAGAAAGTTTTTGTTGTATTGAGGAGACCGATAAAAGAGGCCGCACAAAATAGGTTTTGCAGATTCCAGCACAAAAATCATACTTTCAAAACTGGAGTAATTTTTCTGAGGCAACAATCGGTACCTGAACGCCTCATTGAAAACTGCAGCCAGCCCCCCTCCTCTTCCTACTCCACGCGGAGCGCTCAGATAAGAGAAGCCAGGTGGGAGGAGTTCAGAGAAGGAGCTGTTGTCTCCAACTTTCTGCCAGGTTTCCGTGTGATTGATCTGGCGTTAAACAATGCTGACCGTACAGGAACACAGCCAGTTACGTCACTCTCAGCTTGAGCGAGCGGGCGGAGGTTATGTTTAACGCAGCCTCGCTCCACAGCCCTCACGGGGGGGCAAGATGGAAACTGATCGCTGGCGTCATGATTGATAACAACAAGGCATCTGTTGCGGCGAGCGAAGGAACGACGGACATCAAAGACGCTGAATTCAGGAGGTAAGTCAGCAGTCGGCGTGTTGTGAGACGAGAGATACTTTTTAAATCTCACCAGGAGACCTGCTCTCGTTCCACGTCTTCTGCGCCGCTTGTTGCGTGGCAGCGTGGTCGTGTTGCGTTGTAGGTAGGCAGGAATGGACGCCAAGAAAGGTGGAGGTGGAGGAGGCTTGAAATGTCCATATTTGCCAGTAGCCGGTGTGTTGATCAGCGAGTCTCGGAGGCTTAGAAGAGTTGAGCGATCATAGACCAGGAGCGAGGATGCATCGTCGATGAAAAAAAGGCAGAACACGAACAACAGTGAAAAGTACAGGAGAGCATGTAGACGGCGTTCCATCAGCAAAGGCGCCATCTTGTCTCAATAAAAGTTTAGTACTGTCCTGTGTTTTTTGCATAGTAGTTTTTCATAGTAGTATAAAAGTATAAAAAGTTTCACCAACACCAAAACACCAACATTTAATAAACATAATCATAAAATGAAATAGAGTGTAATACTGTCCTGAGTTTTTTCATAGTAGTTTTTCATAGTAGTATAAAAGTATAAAAAGTTTCACCAACACCAAAAACACCAACATTTAATAAACATAATCATAAAATGAAATAGAGTGTAATACTGTCCCGAAGTATAAAGTATAAAAAGTGACTAAAAGACGTGCACTCCCAGGAACTTGGTGCTGTCCACTCTCTCCACTGTGGTGCTGTTGATGGTCAGAGGGGCATGTTGTGCATCCCTCTTCCTGAAGTCCACAACAATCTCTTTTGTCTTCTCCACGTTGAGATAGAGATTGTTGTGTCCGCACCACAAGGCCAGGCGGCTCACCTCATCCCTGTAGTCCGTCTCATCGTTGTTGCTGATGAGACCCACCACTGTTGTGTCGTCCGCAAACTTGATGAAGTGGTTGGAGCTGTATGATGGTGTGCAGTCGTGTGTTAGCAGGGTGAATAGAAGGGGGCTCAGCACACATCCTTGTGGGGCTCCTGTATTCAATGTGATGGTGCTGGATGTGTTATTCCCGACCTGTACTGCCTGTGGTCTCCCGGTCAGGAAGTCTAGCAGCCAGTTACACATTGAGGTGTTCAGCCCCAGACTGTCCTTAATGGACCAGGCATCAACTCGCCTCAAAGGCACATAGATTTGGCAATCATCAACGTAGCAATGAAAGGAGATGCCATGTTTTCTAAAAATCGACCCTAGAGGAAGATATAAAGAAAAAAGCAATGGCCCTAAAATTAATCCCTGAGGTACGCCACATGACAAAAGGAGCAGAAAATGATTAAAACCCAGCAATTTTTACAGAAAATGTTCTGTCAGCCAAATAGGACCCCAACCACTCCAGAGCAGTCCCACCCACGCCTACTTTTTCGGATGATTATTCATTTGTTCTGGTATAGAACTCCCTGTAATAACATATTCACCCTTTACTAATCAGAATCAGTCACTGAAGTACTTTGTAGAATATATTGATTAAGTTGTTGTTGGTCAGTAAACTGACCAGTGGGTGCCAAACTTTAATGAATGAAAAATAAATAAAACAAATGTAGTGGGGCTGAGATGGAAAAGGTGGCACCCTTCTTCCTCCATCTCACCCTTCGTTATGGCTACAAGCTTCTACCTCATAAACCCCTAGTCTGAAATATCACTGTGAAAACAAATCACTGTAATACAATTTGGTTATGTGCTACTGATCTCATGCTGCTGATCTATTTCATGTTGCTGTGTTCACTCGTCCTCATCTGCTCACACAGACTCATGTTTGTGCTGCTGCTGTTTGGCGCATTGTTTCGTACTAGTAGTGCTTAGTGTATTTTTAGTTTAGTGTATTTCTTATTTCATGTCTCGGATTTTTTTTACTGTTTTTCTTTACAATTTGTATTTTTGTTGGATATAACTGGGACCCTGTCCATAGTGTAGTGGGCATGACCGTGTCCACTTTGATACACCTGTGTATTTTTGAACTGTTCCAGAGATGACCTTTACTGACCTCTCAGTAAAGCAAGACATTTAATACAAATTATTTCATTAGTTGTAATCTGAGAACATAGTCACCAAAAGAGACTATTTCTATCTTTGATTTTATTCTAATGTAATCAAAAGAATAACTTTTGTCATTTTCATGATGTGTGCTTTTAAGCTGTGTTATTCTGTAAAAGCATTACTGTGTCACTTCTGCACTAACGATGTATTCACAAATTGTGTGAAAGTTGAGGGCTCGGGTCAGAGAGGCCCAACCGTTTTGTTTAGAAATAAGAAGACAGTTAATCCATTGTTGTCAGGCTGGCGCCATCTACGGATGGCACCATCTGCATTTCTTATCAGTCATCTGTTAGTTTTATTTAGTTTTATTTAGGTACTTCTAGTTTGGTCCATGGTTGTTTACTCAGTTTAATTTCCAGTCCTGGTGTAGCTTTAGTTTATGTTTCAGGTGTTTGTGATTATAGATTGTTTACTCAGTTTAATTTCTTATTAGTCATCTGTTCATTTTATTAGTTTCCCTTGTTCCTGTCGTGTTCTTTAATTCTAGTGTAATCCTTGTTTATTATAGTTTGGTCCATGTTTGTTTACTCAGTGTAGTTTCTAGTCCTGGTGTAAAGTTTCAGCTTATGTCTCAGGTGTTTGTGATTGTAGATAATTAGGGCGTGTATATTAGTTTGCGTGCGTGTGTGTGTAAGTGTCGGGCCATTCGTCCTGTTCCCTGGTGTCGTGTCCTTGTGTCCATGCTCAGCTACTGTTTCTTGGTTACGTGAGTACCTCCACGTCAGTCCTTGAGTTCTAGTGTTTTGCACCAGTTCTAGCTGTGGTCACTAATTCATATGGATCACTGCCATGTCTATGCTTTGAGTTTTTGTGATTACTGCCACGTCTTTGTTTGTACTTTGTGATTAAACATTTTTGGATTTTTATACTCGTGCCTCCGAGTGTCTGCCTGTCTGCACAACTGGGATCATCCTCAACCACACGCCAAATCATGACAGTTGTTTGCAGGAGAATGACTCCAGCTTTCTCTGTCTTTTCCTAAACAATCTCCCTCTGCTGAATTTCACCTTGAATCGTGATAACAAGTGAACTGCTCGACTGTTTTTCTTTTGAACCAATGGAAAAGAGACAAGTTTCTCTCATCTCAGATCCTTCCTTAAAGTTCTAAGCTGTTGCTGGAACTGATTGAGTCTGCTGGGAACTTCAAAGAGATGTGAACTTTCCCAAAGAGCTGGATGGACGTTTAGTCACACGCTAAGGGCACGTCATCCAGCTAAGGACTAATAACATGCTGTTATGAGTCCACTTAGAACAAGCGTAAGCTCAAAACTTTGTTTATTCCTTCCTGGAATAGTTGTCTTGAAGTCAGAGGCCAGGAGCTGACGCATTTTCTGATGACCAACGCGAAACCAGGAGACGTTGGAAGGTAAACGAATAACCTGCTCAGAGGTACTGGTTCCCACAAGGACCCGTGCATCTGAAAAGCTACAAGGTCTTCTCTCTTACCGGGCTGTCGTCAAAAGGTAAAGAGCTGTTTACAAACGTACCTGGGGTTTAGCAGAAGTCGGATGGAAAGTGTCATTTCTGGTTACCCTCAAGATAAATAACTTCCTCCTTTAACCTCTCCTTCTTAAATTTCTCTATCTCCAATTCTAAGCTGGAAACTATATTTAAGCTAAAGAGCCCTCAGACTAAATATGTTAACATCCTGTATTTATGTCTGTTGTGTTGTAATTTAACTGTGCTGACGTGTTAAATTGAAAGAAAGTGAAATCATGTCAATCAAGTGTAATGGTGTTAATTTAGTTGATTTATTTTAAATAAATGGTAGTGTCTTTGACATATCAAACTAAGTTAACGTCTCTGTCACTTAATGGCTTTATTTATTTATCCATCATAAAGATCACAGAAATATTGGGTAAACTGAAAAAGAAAAGAATCCGTGAAATTACTATTCAATCTGAATAAGTAATTAATTAAGGATAAAGAGGTCAGCTTAATACTGACCCCTGCTAAAATCCTTTACATCTGGGTGGCACCGTATGTGTTTAAAAACACAATATGGTGGTCTCCCTTATGTTTACTTCATCTGGTGGCCAGTACGAGTTTTCTGAAAGTTTATTGATAAATATGTGGTCTCTCATGAACTGTAACGTCATGTTTGCATAATAGGATCCAAGTTTTAAACTCTGAGGATAATAATTTTGGCTGGAAGTGTTCAAGACAGGCAGATTCTGCATGTTTTTATCATTTGAAGCTGAGAGATTGTTATTCATTCAACTCTTTTACACGTTGTTGGAAGCTTTAGGTGAGGTTTTTGTCAGCCCGTGGTCTGTGGGGGTTCTGGTTCCGGTCCAGTTCACACAGACTCCTGTACAAAGCTTTGTTGACCGCCGAGTCAAATTGCCTGAAAGCTGTTATTAACATCAACAAGATTGCTGTGCTGGTATTTTACATGTTAGAGCAGGTCAAAGAAGCATATTACTGTTAGAACGTTGTCGGATAGTGGTTCTGAAACCCGAATTCTGCTCCTTTAAAGTGGACGGAACCGACCTGAACGCGGCTCCGAGGGAGTCCGTGTCGTGTTACAGTTGACGTGCTGGTTACTGAGCGTAGCTAAGTTGTGCCTGTTTTAAATGTGATTGCCATGTTTCAGAGTTTTGGGGAGTTAATTTGAAGCGTTTGAGATGATTAAGAGTCTATAAAGATGTGCTCTGCTGTGCTAAGCTAACGTTAAAATGGCGTGTCATACATGTTTGTTTATGAGCTGTGATTGGATAAAAAGAGAGTTGTGATCTGTCAATCACGTCTCGTATCTGTAAAGCGCTGATTCGCTGAGGTGGGGGACGCACGTCGATGCGGCCAGCCCAATTTTGTCGTCATTTCCGGCACTGCATTGGTTGATGGTAATAAAACTACATTCACCATGAACGCTTGGGAAAAGAACTACATGCGCTGTGATTGATTGGTTGACGCGCTACGTCGACCCGCCCATTTCTTGTCGTCATTTCTAGGTGCTGCACTTTGTGTGACCGCTCACACGCACACACACAAGGCCAACGGAGGTTTCACTAGAAGTTTAAAAACTCATTTGAAGCCATCTACACTGTCTAACAACATAAATTTGTCTCTGACAAGAACGTGGTTCGAGCAATTATCACGGACACACTAGATACTAATTCTAAAGGGTTGTTTTTATTTTAAACACTGAATAAAAAACCAGTCGCCTCGTGATAACATTAAGACTTGAACCTGCCCCCTGTTGGACGTTAACAGATGAGTTCTTTCAAAAACATCATAAAAGTAAACATTTTTATGGTGAAATACCACTTTTAAAATTGTTCTGTACACAAACAAAAAACTCCTGTTTATTTTAAATAAAAAATTTAGAATAACAGAGGTACAGACAAACATTTTTGCTTATTTTAAATACAAAAGATTTTAAAATAACAAACAAAGGTACAATTTTTTTTTCTCTTCACTAAAGATAACTGTAGCAACACTCAAACAGTTTTATTGAAACTGAAATACATTCTCTTGGAGCAAAATAAAACAAAATCTGCTAACATTTTAGTGTGAACATTGCATTTATTTGAAATCTTTAAAAAGGCGTTTGAGTGAAAGACAGAAAAATTAAGCGTGGTTTAATAGTAATTGCTTTAAAAGATAAGTCTATTAAGTTAATACGGCCACAAAGGCTTTAACTTACAACATTTTCATCGAAGGTAAAACCTAAAATAAATAAAAGGTACTGAATGAATAAAAGACTTGTTTACAGATTACATGAAGAAAACCAGAAAGCTGTTTTAGTTAAATAACTCACCGCTAAGAAAACATTTATTTGCATACACTATAATAAATACCATCTTGTTGATTCAAACAAAATCAACACAAAAAGATGGCAGATACAGAGGCAGAAGATGCTGACTCATCTATAAAAAATTTAGACGTTTTAGAGCTGCTCGAAACAGAGATTCTAGTACTGCAGGACAATGTGCAATGGCTCACAACATCCCTAGAGGAATGCATACATGCACGAGAAGAAGCTGAGAAGAAATGTACGGAGTTAAAATGTGATAAAAAGAGTTTAGAGAGAGAATTAAAAGTTTGTAAGGCTAAGCTGTCCTTTACAACAATGAAACTCCATGAAACTGTGGAGAATGAAAAACGGCAGACGTTATCTATGTCACATGAGAGAAGCTTACGTGAAAAAGCTCAACAACTGGGCACAAAGCTACAAAGTGATCATAACAAATCACAAGTACGGTGCACGGTGTTGCAAAATGAAAATGAGTGCTTACAATACAAACTAAAGATATGCACACAAGACAAGGAATTATTTTCACAACGGCTCGCGGTGTTAAGCTTGATAATGAAAGGTTGCGAGCCCAACTACAAAGTTGTCAGGCACGGCAGGCTGTGACAACAGATCAACTCTCTGTAGAGAGAAAAAGATGGTTGGATCTCAGGGAAACACAGTTTCCAACACCGCAGCCTAGAGCACCAACACCGCCGCCTAGATCTCCTACATCGTTGCCTAGATCACCAACACTGCGGGTTACATCACCACTACCCCCTTCCCGGAAAAAGCGGGCACTCCAACCGTACGACGTACCTGGTAAGCCCTCTCAACAGGGGCAGGGACCTGCGTACTATGGGCCAGAAAACCCACCACATACGCAGATGGATCTGATATTAACCCACATCCTCCTCTCTCAATGGCTGAACTACGGAATATGGCTAAAAGCATTCAAACCTTCGCTCCAGGCCCGTTGGGCTCACATGAAACCAAGATCTATCTCGATGACCTTGATTTTCAGCTTCAACGCTTCCCAGAAGCTACAGTTGATGATAAAATCTGTCTGGTAAGGTTAACCTCGGACAGGACAGTGCATGCTTTCATGAAGCGTCAACGGGACGCCGTGATGAAAGACTACAGTCTTTTATGTGCTGCGCTGATAAAGGAGTATACTCCTTGCACGGGGCCCGATGGCATCATAGCGGCGGCGGACGTCAAGCAAGGTAGGAATGAGCACCCAAGGTCATATTATGACCGAATATTCCGTGCCTATTTCGGTGACAGATGCGAACCAGAAATGGAGGAAGAGATAGGGTTTAAATATATCTTCAGCAAAAATCTTTGCCCTGACATAAGAGAGAAAGTACATGTCAGCGCAAACTACAAACGGAGGTCCATCGAAGAAATAAGAGAGTGCGCGATAGATGTTTTTACAGGTCGCACACCAAACAAAACACCCTTTGAGGTGTGTCCTGGTGAAATGGTCAAATCCAACTCACTAGAGCTGGAAAGGGCGGGTAAACCGACTCCCTATCCTACAAAGGGTGAGAAAAAACAGAATTTTCGACCTAACAAACCACGTAGTGAAGGTGTCCGCTGGAACTATGACCCGCAGTGGCTCAGACAAGACCCAGAGTTCGGAAAACGATTTCAAAAGGGGGGCGCACGTCCTAAAGATAAGAAAGATGGTCACAAAAGTAAACCATATCACAAAGGGGGGTCCCAACAGGAACCCCCAGGTCAAGGACAAGCCCCTCCTGCCCCTCGAATGGAACAGTCCGAGACAGGCAAAAAATCGCAAAAGTTCCAGAAGAAAGGCCATAATTCTCTGTCCCCAGAGGACATGGAGAAAATACGTCGGTTGTTAAAAGAGTTGGATAATACAAGCAATGATAACAAACCTGGAGTGATGTGTAGCACTATCGTTGATAGTAAGTCAGAGCACGCAAATCACGACAGTCAACAAGACACTGATGGTCAGAATGCTGACAATCAGGATAATGACAGTCCATACATTGACAGTCCAGAGTGTGTCGGTCAACAAGACGTTGACAGTGACCATGACATTATTGTCACAGACTCTAACAGCCCCTCATCAAACAAGGGGGGGGGGGAACTCAACCATCGACGACAGTGACCCGCCACAAACTGAAAACTCAGACACGTTGGTGACTGCACTGACGGTTCAGATGAAGAAAGATTACACAGTCAGAGGTCAACGTAAACAGAATGATTGGCCGAAACCTTTAAGGTTTCTGTGTGACTTTGAAAAAAGGGGGGAGGCTATGAAAGCTTACCTGCCAATCACACTGGAAGGGGTCCTCACGCATGAAGCACTCCTGGATGGCGGAGCCGACATTACCATTATGTCAGCCAAACTGTTCGAGGAACTACGGACCGCCGCTAACGGTGTTCACAGGCAAATACCCCTTGTAAAAAGTGCTATAGAACTGCAGGGTCTCGCAGAGACGAGAACAACCCTAACAGCTATAGCTATGGTTCACATGCAGATTGGCAAAATGACATTATACCACCCGGTACATGTGTCTACACTCGATTCATTCCCATTTCTAGTTGGCCAAGACTTTATAAACCGCTTTGATGCAATTATAGACTATGGCCGACAGAAAATGTGGAGCACAGTGAGAAAGCCTCTGCCAATAAAAGTGCCTCCTAGTTGTGATACAGACTGCCTAACCGCAGGTACCGCAAAGGACACACGGGACACCTCATCTGAGGACAAGAGCCCGGTAAGTGAACCTACAAAAACAGGTGAGGCAGAAGAGGCCCAACAAGAAAGCCTCCTCTGCGAGCTGAAACAATCAGCACTCACTGAACACTACCTACAACAGGTAGTAAAAGGTGTCGAGATCCAGGGATCCCACACCGAAGATGCTGTACTGTCTCCTTGGACAGATAATTCAGCAATCAGCCAAGCTCTTTATGAAACCTTGGTTAAAAAACAAATGGGTCTAGAACTAACGAA
This sequence comes from Garcialebias charrua, assembly GCA_038048925.1. Taxonomy (NCBI): domain Eukaryota; kingdom Metazoa; phylum Chordata; class Actinopteri; order Cyprinodontiformes; family Rivulidae; genus Garcialebias; species Garcialebias charrua. The sequence continues at coordinate 1,284 of JBBPBX010055262.1, read as the reverse complement.
GAAAGCTTTACGCTTTCATCTCGATCCCAACAGTGAGCGGGTAATGACCGCAAATGGAGTCATTCGCCTGAACATGAACTGGAACAGACGAGAACTGGTCCACCCGTTCCTCGTGGTCCAAAACTTACCACATGCATCCTATATAGGCTCTGACATTTTGGTAAGATTGGGTGTCCGAGTGGACACCGTCAACAATGTACTGTGGTCGCTGGAAACAGACAAAATGGATTCTCCTGTGCTAAGCACAGAAAATCTCAAAGCTGGACAGACCATACCAGAAGTCTGCGAGGTTGCTTGCAACCAATCCATCACAGTACTACCTCAGGCAATGAACCAGATGGTGGAAGTTCACATCATAGCTAATCAAGCTATTAGCCAAAAGCAGGCATACTTTCAACTATCTCCTAAGTTTTACAACTTAGGACTGTCCATTGAGGCCACGAGACAAGTGAGCTTCGACTGCACATCTGTTGCTGTGTGTAACACAGGCACGGAAGTGGTATTGATCAAGAAATACACAAAAATAGGATGGTTGATCTCCACTGACTTCCATGATTTTGAGCTGAGCATTACATTTCTGGGAGGACTCCCGGAATACCTGATCCCACATGAATACACGGGGAAAGTCTTGTTCACAAAGCCAAAACAGGCCATAGCTCTCGTCTCGGTCAATGAGGTCGACCAAGACACAGTCTATGGGGTCGGTCTAAACCGAGACATCAGCCTAAGCTCTCATACCTATAGTGTCCTGCCTATAACAGGGTAAATGACACAGAAAGGGATTCATTGGAGCTCCCCAAAGAACAAGAACCCCTCTCAATTTCTTCTCAGATCGAACAGGTGGTCGCCCAAGCCGACGCCCTGAAAACTGATGGAGAAAGGGACAGACTACGTCAAGTTCTCTTAAAGTTTGAGAAATCATTTTCAACCGACTCAATGGATTGTGGGTTGACCACGCTCCACTCAGTGAGCATCCCAACCCCGCCCGAAGCTCCACCCACATTTGTCAGACAGTACAAGATTCCTCTGGCAGCACATCAACCTATCAGGGAAATCCTTGATAACCTTCTAAAGAATGGTATCATCAGATACTGTAACAGCACTTACTCTGCGCCTTTGTGGCCAGTGTTAAAACCAAATGGAAAGTGGAGACTCACAATTGATTACAGAAAGCTAAACAAACAAGTCCCCTTATCACGGTGGCCAATGACCCAGCTCCAACAAGAACTGCCCAAGGTCACCAATGGTAAGTACTTCTCGACCCTCGACGTCGCCTCTGGTTTT
>JBBPBX010055261.1:0-23165 GCA_038048925.1 Garcialebias charrua | reverse complement strand
CAGAGGAGGGACAGTGGTTTGGACATGTCCAGAGGAGGGACAGTGGTTTGGACATGTCCAGAGGAGGGACAGTGGTTTGGACATGTCCAGAGGAGGGACAGTGGTTTGGACATGTCCAGAGGAGGGACAGTGGTTTGGACATGTCCAGAGGAGGGACAGTGGTTTGGACATGTCCAGAGGAGGGACAGTGGTTTGGACATGTCCAGAGGAGGGACAGTGGTTTGGACATGTCCAGAGGAGGGACAGTGGTTTGGACATGTCCAGAGGAGGGACAGTGGTTTGGACATGTCCAGAGGAGGGACAGTGGTTTGGACATGTCCAGAGGAGGGACAGTGGTTTGGACATGTCCAGAGGAGGGACAGTGGTTTGGACATGTCCAGAGGAGGGACAGTGGTTTGGACATGTCCAGAGGAGGGACAGTGGTTTGGACATGTCCAGAGGAGGGACAGTGGTTTGGACATGTCCAGAGGAGGGACAGTGGTTTGGACATGTCCAGAGGAGGGACAGTGGTTTGGACATGTCCAGAGGAGGGACAGTGGTTTGGACATGTCCAGAGGAGGGACAGTGGTTTGGACATGTCCAGAGGAGGGACAGTGGTTTGGACATGTCCAGAGGAGGGACAGTGGTTTGGACATGTCCAGAGGAGGGACAGTGGTTTGGACATGTCCAGAGGAGGGACAGTGGTTTGGACATGTCCAGAGGAGGGACAGTGGTTTGGACATGTCCAGAGGAGGGACAGTGGTTTGGACATGTCCAGAGGAGGGACAGTGGTTTGGACATGTCCAGAGGAGGGACAGTGGTTTGGACATGTCCAGAGGAGGGACAGTGGTTTGGACATGTCCAGAGGAGGGACAGTGGTTTGGACATGTCCAGAGGAGGGACAGTGGTTTGGACATGTCCAGAGGAGGGACAGTGGTTTGGACATGTCCAGAGGAGGGACAGTGGTTTGGACATGTCCAGAGGAGGGACAGTGGTTTGGACATGTCCAGAGGAGGGACAGTGGTTTGGACATGTCCAGAGGAGGGACAGTGGTTTGGACATGTCCAGAGGAGGGACAGTGGTTTGGACATGTCCAGAGGAGGGACAGTGGTTTGGACATGTCCAGAGGAGGGACAGTGGTTTGGACATGTCCAGAGGAGGGACAGTGGTTTGGACATGTCCAGAGGAGGGACAGTGGTTTGGACATGTCCAGAGGAGGGACAGTGGTTTGGACATGTCCAGAGGAGGGACAGTGGTTTGGACATGTCCAGAGGAGGGACAGTGGTTTGGACATGTCCAGAGGAGGGACAGTGGTTTGGACATGTCCAGAGGAGGGACAGTGGTTTGGACATGTCCAGAGGAGGGACAGTGGTTTGGACATGTCCAGAGGAGGGACAGTGGTTTGGACATGTCCAGAGGAGGGACAGTGGTTTGGACATGTCCAGAGGAGGGACAGTGGTTTGGACATGTCCAGAGGAGGGACAGTGGTTTGGACATGTCCAGAGGAGGGACAGTGGTTTGGACATGTCCAGAGGAGGGACAGTGGTTTGGACATGTCCAGAGGAGGGACAGTGGTTTGGACATGTCCAGAGGAGGGACAGTGGTTTGGACATGTCCAGAGGAGGGACAGTGGTTTGGACATGTCCAGAGGAGGGACAGTGGTTTGGACATGTCCAGAGGAGGGACAGTGGTTTGGACATGTCCAGAGGAGGGACAGTGGTTTGGACATGTCCAGAGGAGGGACAGTGGTTTGGACATGTCCAGAGGAGGGACAGTGGTTTGGACATGTCCAGAGGAGGGACAGTGGTTTGGACATGTCCAGAGGAGGGACAGTGGTTTGGACATGTCCAGAGGAGGGACAGTGGTTTGGACATGTCCAGAGGAGGGACAGTGGTTTGGACATGTCCAGAGGAGGGACAGTGGTTTGGACATGTCCAGAGGAGGGACAGTGGTTTGGACATGTCCAGAGGAGGGACAGTGGTTTGGACATGTCCAGAGGAGGGACAGTGGTTTGGACATGTCCAGAGGAGGGACAGTGGTTTGGACATGTCCAGAGGAGGGACAGTGGTTTGGACATGTCCAGAGGAGGGACAGTGGTTTGGACATGTCCAGAGGAGGGACAGTGGTTTGGACATGTCCAGAGGAGGGACAGTGGTTTGGACATGTCCAGAGGAGGGACAGTGGTTTGGACATGTCCAGAGGAGGGACAGTGGTTTGGACATGTCCAGAGGAGGGACAGTGGTTTGGACATGTCCAGAGGAGGGACAGTGGTTTGGACATGTCCAGAGGAGGGACAGTGGTTTGGACATGTCCAGAGGAGGGACAGTGGTTTGGACATGTCCAGAGGAGGGACAGTGGTTTGGACATGTCCAGAGGAGGGACAGTGGTTTGGACATGTCCAGAGGAGGGACAGTGGTTTGGACATGTCCAGAGGAGGGACAGTGGTTTGGACATGTCCAGAGGAGGGACAGTGGTTTGGACATGTCCAGAGGAGGGACAGTGGTTTGGACATGTCCAGAGGAGGGACAGTGGTTTGGACATGTCCAGAGGAGGGACAGTGGTTTGGACATGTCCAGAGGAGGGACAGTGGTTTGGACATGTCCAGAGGAGGGACAGTGGTTTGGACATGTCCAGAGGAGGGACAGTGGTTTGGACATGTCCAGAGGAGGGACAGTGGTTTGGACATGTCCAGAGGAGGGACAGTGGTTTGGACATGTCCAGAGGAGGGACAGTGGTTTGGACATGTCCAGAGGAGGGACAGTGGTTTGGACATGTCCAGAGGAGGGACAGTGGTTTGGACATGTCCAGAGGAGGGACAGTGGTTTGGACATGTCCAGAGGAGGGACAGTGGTTTGGACATGTCCAGAGGAGGGACAGTGGTTTGGACATGTCCAGAGGAGGGACAGTGGGTATATTGGTAGAAGGATGTTAGAAATGCAGTTGCAGGAAAAAGACAAAGAGGACATGGAGGTAGTTGGAGTGAGGACAGAGGACACAGAGGACAGAGAGGACAGAGAGAGATGGAGGACTCTCTGTGGAGGTCCATGAAAAGGGAACAGCTGAAAAAAGAATGAGCAGAAGCTGAAAATAAATGTTGACTCATAGTCTGTAAAACTGGTCCAGTTCACTTCCTGTTCAGAGTCAGCTGGTTTGGCTGCTACGTCTGCATCAGAACAATAAGAGGCGTGGCCTCGCAGCAGGTGACGTTTAACTGACAGGTTGTCTCCTTGTTCTTCCAGGTGAGGCCTTATAGCTCAGTGGCAGAGCACTGGTCTTGTAAACCAGGGGTCGTGAGTTCAAACCTCACTGAGGCCTCATTTATTTTTCTCTACATAAATATTACAGTAAAATTATCAGGAAACAAAATTACTGGGTCATGTTAAACATTATTTTATTTTATTGACTGAATGTATAAATCTATCTGCTGCGATTGTAAAGGACTTAAAGACTTTAGTAACACAAAGTGATTCAAGGTGTTCCTTAAAGGAGAAATGAAAAGTGTTTTTAAGCTAATAGTAGTCTAATGAAAAGCATAAAATAAGCTTGTTGAGAAATTTTCACAAGTCAAAAATTTCATCCTAACTCAAATTTATCATTTGCAAAGTTGAAAAAATCTCATCCGGTGTTTTTGACCCCCCTCCCCCCGCCTGCTCTCGCTGTATGACGTAGGTCGGGCCACGGTCGTCCCTCATACAGTATTGTGTAGCTTCATTTATATTGTAAACAAAAAACATTTCATCACATCAAACTGACAATTAAGTTACATTTGGTCATAATTACCTCAACACCTTTTTTACATTGCTGATTTATAATAATAATAATAATAATAATTAATTCAATTTATAACGCACTTTTCATTACTGAAAATCTCAAAGTGCTACACATATATTGAATGCTACACACATTCATAAACCGGTGGCGGCAGACTACCATGCAAGGTGCTTTCCAGTCCTACCGGGAGCAACTCAGGGTTAAGTGTCTTGCCCAAGGACACAACGACACATGGTGCGGGTCCCGGGAGTCGAACCGCCAACTTTCCGATCAGGAGACGACTGCCATTACCCTACACCACGGCCGCCCCTTATTTGATTTGCTGACAAATATTTTTTTAGGCGTTTCTATAGTTAAATTTTAATGAAAGTCAGCTCATGCTGAACAACGGAAATGCTGTCTACAGGTGCGCGCTATTTACGTGCTAAAATAAGCTGCTTTGTAATCATTTATTAACAAAAATTAAACTGAGACACACTCTTAAAAACAGTCAGCTAACAAATATATTTTTAGGCGTTTCTGTAGTGAAATTTTAATGAAATTCAGCTCGCGATGAAAAGCTGAAATGCTGTTCACGGGTGCGCGCATGGTTTTATTTACGTGCTAAAATAAGCTGCTTTGTAATCATTTATTAACAAAAATTAAACTGAGACACACTCTTAAAAAAAGTCAGCTAACAAATATATTTTTTAGGTGTTTATCCTGCTCAAATTAAAATACCGGTACATGCAGGTCTGTTTGCTGCTACTGCAGTCTGGTGCTGCGCGTGCACGTTTTGTTTCATCAGACGTAGCAAAACAAATTTTTAAATCCAGCTCATTTCACAATTACGTTCATTTATTAAAGGAAAAGTTCAGCTCAGACACATATTTGCTATAATTTTTATTCTTACCATTCCACGTAGCCAACTCTGTCATTGGACTCGTCAGAATTCAGAGATCCAGCTGTCGGTTCAGGTTCAAACTGATATGGTTGTAAATCCATTACCCACACTAGGTGTTCCTGCATTTCTTCAAATTCAAAAAAGTCTTCTACTTCCATTTTAAATGACACACAGAAGGACAGTAATGATGGGTTTGTAGCTTCAGTTTCTATTTAGAAAGCAGCGCGGAGGACAAATATGCGTCATTTCCTTCAAATATGCGTCATTTCCTTCCTGACCTCCAGACTTCGGAATTTAGCAGGAAAAACGTAAAAAACTATTTTTTTAAGCTACTGACTTGAAAAAAACATACAAAGTATGTTTATGTGTGTTGTTTACTAAATGACATTCTTGTTATATCGATTTTTTTTAGATTTCATTTCATTTCTCCTTTAAACTTCTGGAAACACTGGAACAGTTGACTGAATGTATGAAAACATCTGGACATGTCCTGAGGAGGGACAGTGGGTATATTGGTAGAAGGATGTTAGAAATGCAGCTGCCAGGAAAAAGACAAAGAGGAGATATATGGATGCAGTTAGAGAGGACATGAAGGTAGTTGGAGTGAGGACAGAGGATGCAGAGGACAGAGTGAGGACAGAGGATGCAGAGGACAGATTGAGGACAGAGGATGCAGAGGACAGAGTGAGGACAGAGGATGCAGAGGACAGAGTGAGGACAGAGGATGCAGAGGACAGAGTGAGGACAGAGGATGCAGAGGACAGAGTGAGGACAGAGGATGCAGAGGACAGAGTGAGGACAGAGGATGCAGAGGACAGAGTGAGGACAGAGGATGCAGAGGACAGAGTGAGGACAGAGGATGCAGAGGACAGAGTGAGGACAGAGGATGCAGAGGACAGAGTGAGGACAGAGGATGCAGAGGACAGATTGAGGACAGAGGATGCAGAGGACAGAGTGAGGACAGAGGATGCAGAGGACAGAGTGAGGACAGAGGATGCAGAGGACAGAGTGAGGACAGAGGATGCAGAGGACAGAGTGAGGACAGAGGATGCAGAGGACAGAGTGAGGACAGAGGACGCAGAGGACAGAGTGAGGACAGAGGACACAGAGGACAGAGTGAGGACAGAGGATGCAGAAGACAGAGTGAGGACAGAGGACATGGAGGTAGATAGAGTGAGGACAGAGGACATGGAGGTAGATAGAGTGAGGACAGAGGACACAGAGGACAGAGTGAGGTGGAGGATGACTCACTGTGGAGACATCTGAAGAGGGACCAGGAATAACTAAAGTGCATCACGTTAGACTAAACTCGATCCTGCTCATATTTCCACTAAAGTTTGGTCTGCAGACGTCGTCTTGGTTTCGACAGTCGTCCCTCACTTATCATGGGGGTCACAATCCGGACACCCCTGAGATAGTTGAAAATCTGCAAAGTAGGGACATTATGTTTTATTTTAAGGCTTGATTAACCCTTGCCACACTCTTGCACTGTTCTTAATGTTGTAAACCTCAAAGAGCACAGCGTGTCATGATGTCCGCTCTCTGCCACGCCCACTTCTCCACCTCAGTCACACTCGTGCTCGTCACCCTGAGTCTCTGCCAGATTGTCTGACCGCCTCGTGCCTCAAGTAACCCAGTGATTCTGCTCCTGCTCTGCTCCTGACCCCTCATGACACACATTCTTCTGCCCATCAGATGTCTGGACCTCCACGTCTGCTCTGCCTCCAGACCACTGGTTCCAGCTGGTTTGTTGTCCTGCCTCTGTGTGAATGACCCACATCTGTACTTCTGACCACGACCTCAGACCCTGGACTCTCAGAACCAAGCTCCACGTTCTGAAGAGTTTGTCGGACTTCTGCTTACGTATCACGTGATCCGTCCAAAACCTCCTTTTTCGGCTTCTCCACATGTGATGGAGCTCTACAGAGTGACCGCTGACTTCCTCCTCCTCATGAAACTTGAACTACTTTTGGTCACGTAGAGCTCCTTTTCCACCGCTCCTCTCCAGCCCAGTTCGGCTCGACTCGGTACACATTGTGTTTCCATTATACCTTCAGTACCAGTTCCAGTGGGCGGGGTTCAAATTGAAGTCACGCGCCTCGCCAAGTGGTGGGGGCGAAACCGTGGAAACAGGTTTCAGTACAGGGCGAGCATTTATTTTGAAGTTTCTGGTAAATTAAAAACAATACAGATAATTAAATTACCAAATTAAACTATAAATATATATATATATAAATCCTGCTAATGAACTTTTGATAAACTTTAGTACTGTACACCATTAAATCTCTGATGAACCAGATTCTACAAAAACATGTATATTTAAATGTATACGTTTTCTTCATCATTTGATGTATTTGCACTCGTGTCTACTTTTATTATTCAATTTAGAAATGCGGTTTTGTTTCTTGTATACAGATTATTTTATTTTAGCTTTGATTTGTCAGGACTTCTTAAATGTGTTCTTTTTGCGGATGACACCACATTTTTCTGTTCGGGTAATGACATAAAACAGATTTTGGATATGATGAAAACAGAATTTATAAAAATACAAACTTGGTTTAAATTAAACAAATTATCTTTGAATTTAGATAAAACTAATTACATGATATTCAGTAACAAAAAGAGAATTGTTGACGATCCATTTGAAATTGAAGATGTTGTGATCTGTAAAGTGAGTGAAGTGAAGTTTCTGGGTGTTATCATTGATGACAAACTGACATGGAAACATCATGTAAATTCCATTAAAACAAAAATAGCTAGATCAATTGCAGTACTGTATAAAGTCAGGGATTTTTTAATTGATAAAGCTCTGTATATGTTGTATAACACAATCATTGTTCCACATTTAATCTATTGTATTGAGGTTTGGGGAAAAGCGTGCAAAACAATTACAAAGCCTGTTTTTATTTTACAAAAGAGAGCTGTAAGAGTAATCACCAGAAAACATTTCAGTCACCCATCAAACACCTTGTTTCTTCAGCTAAATTTATTGAAATTCCAGGAATTGGTAGAATATAGTATTTTATCAGTTATGTATAGGGCTCATAATAACACATTACCTTTAAATATCCAAAGAAATTTTATAAAAAGACAAAGTTATTACAATCTCAAAGGGACAGATATTCATCAAACCACAATTCAGAACCAGCTTAAAGGGACGGTCTACCTCAATTCAGGGAGTTCGATTGTGGAATGTTCTGGAGAGTGATGTTAAAAATGCAAAATCAATGTATACATTTAAGAAAAAGGTCAAAAAGGACTTGCTCAAAAACTATATATGATGTAACTTAGTGTGTTTGTGTATTACACTTATGTTGTACTTATGATGTAGCTTAGTGTGTTTGTGTATTACAGTTAGAAAAATTAAGTAGAGTTATTCATTTTGTGATGTAGTTTGTGTATTACAGTTAGAAAAATTAAGTAGAATTATTCATTTTGTGATGTAGTTTGTGTATTACAGTTAAAAAATTAAATAGAATTATTCATTTTTGTGATGTAGTTTGTGTATTACAGTTTATTCTTCTTCTGCTTCCTTTCATTTTAAATCTGTTTTTTTTTTCTCCATATACTTTGTAATTGTCTTTTTGTGTTTTATATTTACAATGAAGAATAAAAAAAAGATTCTGACAGATCCAGTGACTCCGCCCCCTGACCAATCAGTGACCAGCAGTGTTCTGACGTCATGTTGTGGTGCCGGCTCGGCTCACTTGGTCCCACCAGAGAAACAGGGACCATAAAAGGGTCCGGTTCTGTGAAAAAATGACAGTGGAAAAGGGCTCAGAACCGTACTGAACCGAGCCGAACCAGGTTGAAGAGGAGCGGTGGAAAAGGGGCTCTCCTGTGCGTGGTTCAATTTCCAGGTCCTCTCGTAATTAATTACACAGTGACAGAGACAGACGGGTGCACGGGGGCGGACTGGCCATCAGGGGCACCGGGACATTTCCTGGCATCTGGCCCACTCGGCGTTCACTGAGGGGACTAAGGGCTCGGGTCGGGCTTGATTATTTTGAATAAACAATCCATGCCATCAATCAGCCAATCGTGAGTCGTGCACAATCTTATGCTGAAAACTTGCGAAAGAGTGAGTCCACGAAAGTCGGACCGCGAAGTATCAGGGGACTACCGTATTTTCCGGTCTATAAGTCGCACCTTCTTGCCTAATTTGCATGCCCAGCGACTAATAGAGAGTTGAAACCTGTTTATGGATTTTTTTCCCATATTTTTAGACCAATTTTTGGCTCAGATATGACCGTTGTTCATTTTGGCTAAAAATGGTGCAGTACCACTTTTGTCTGCTAGAGTCCACCGACCGTTCCCACCTCATGTGTCCGACGTTAGCCTCCTCTGGTCGGACTCTGTCGCTGCCCGGCCTCCTGCTCTGGAGGTATGAACTACGAAACCACAGGACAGATTTTGTTGAAACTTACAGAAAGTAATTACTTGGTGGACATCTACAAACTGTGACCTGTATGAGATTTTTGAGCTAAAATTTGATTTATTTATAATTTATTTTCGCAGCGCGTGCGACCGTTTGGAAGACGTCAAAGCAAAAAAATTTAAATCCAGCAGATTTGACCATTTAGTGAATTTATTAAGGAACGGTTAAGCTCAGGAACCCTTGTGCTATAATGTCAGCTATGAAATAAATATTTTTAAGCATTTATTTAGCTAAATTTTAAAGAAATAAAGCCGTCCCACCCGTGCGCATGTAGTGAAACTAGAATTTAAATCCAGCAGATTTGACCATTACGTGAATTTATTAAGGAAAAGTTCAGCTCAGACACATCTTTGCTATAATTTTCAGCAAACAAACAATTGTTTTTACCGTGTTAAACTTGTAAAGTCCTTCAGTGCACGCTCGCTCGTGGCCGCCATTTTCAGCAGGGCAAATGAGGCGCTGACGCGTCGCGATGACGCATAATAGATTCAACTTAAATAAAGGTGCAACATGTTTATGGATTTTTCCAATTTATTGCCAATAATTGGACAAAGCGACTTATAGAAAGGTGAGACTTATCAGGCGGAAAATACGGTACTGCGTTTCACTTGTAGCTCAGACGAGTCAGATGTTCTTTAGATGTTCTGGCTCTGTGGAACCACGTGGACCTGTCCAACGTGCACAGATCCCTGCTCCTGGTCTCCAACGTCTGCTGGAGTCCTGAGCTGTGTGGGACGTGTGGCGTCAGGTGTGTTCTCACCTGGACTGGTGGATGAAGATCATCTTGAAGTAGTTGGAGAAGGAGGCCAGCACGGCTCGGTGAGCTTTGAAGTAAACGTTCCCGATGGCGACGGTGCAGTCGCACAGGAAGCCGAACTCTCTCTGCACGTTGAGCTGCTGCAGCAGGAAGAGGCTGTGGGACGGCACCTCCATGACCCGTCTGCAACACACACACACACACACACACACACACACACACACAGTGGAGTTTGACTTGGACATTTAGTTTTTGATCGTGACCATGCTCAGGCCTACATGCACACCAACACTGGAGTCATTTATTTTTTGTTCTCAAGTTAACGTATGTGTGGCGGCAGCCATCTTGGATTTTGACGTGGCAACCCAGTTTTAAAGAGCGACTCACCCCACTGTGAAACGGTAGCTCCGCCCCCAAGACAAATTTAAAAAATGCAACAAAGTGGGAGTGTCAACAGACACCGCCTAAAGGAGGGGGAGGCGGGTGGGGGTCGAGCGAGGAGGTGTGGCCAGGACGAGAGACCGTTATTGTTTCTGAATGTTAAAATTACATTAGTAATAAACAACAAGCAACAACAAAGAATACTTATGTAGATGTATTTATCTATTCTCACCCGATCTATCCAAAACAAAAGGCGTAAAAAAAAAAAAATAATAATACAAAGTATGCCGTGACCGGGGATCAAACCTGGGTCTGTTGGACCCCAAACCCGCTCTTACACCACTGCCCCAACTTGGCATTCATGCATTACTCGTCCATCACACAATAAGAAAACAAATACAACCAAATAGTTTTGATGAAGTGAAAAGTATTCCTAAAATAAATAAGTTAAAACGTACAAATAACTAGTGCCATTCCAAAAACTATAATATGCTTTTTTGCAGTACTTTTCCGGCGTGCAATGTACCACTTCCATATAAGGTATGAACTGTAGCGCGGACCTTCTCATCTCTGCAGGGGGTTGGCTCTGCTTGAACCACTTTTGTGACGTCAGAGTGAACAAGACACGTCAGAGTGAACAGTCCTTGACCAATAAGAAAATTAAGGTGCAATTCCTCTGTTCAACCCATAGGGTTACCGTAAACACGTTTTTAGACCAGATATTGCCGATTTAAACAAATACGCACAAGAACATGAAAATTAACACAGACATAGTGCTATACAACATTTTACACACATTCTAGGGAGTTCATCAGATAAAAAAAGTTAATTTTGAGTTTAGTCCCTCTTTAGAAACAAACCTTTCTTCCTCCGAGGTCCAGCCACACAGAACTGGAAGTGGGCACCAAGGTCTCATGCTCACAACGTGCACGGACGGACCGATGGACAAAGGTATTTCTGATTCTTCGCTCTGCATCTGATCAGAATCACTGTGTAATTAATTACGAGGGGACCTGGAAATTGAACCATGCACCTGTCCAGAATCAGATTTAATTCCCCGTTTACACAAAATAAACACAGAAAACCAAAGTGACACACGACGGGTCATAAACCTGCAAATATTAAAGCACGTGTGCAAAAGTTTTAAAAAGAAGCAGGTTTTATTTTTAAATAAAATATGTTTTAGTTCAGTCAGCTGCATCTCATCTTTAGCAGCAGCTCAAAATTCAAAATATCAGAATGATTAAAAAAAATTTAATAATCAAAAATGTAATTACAGGTAGTCCTCGACTTACGGCAATTCGGTGTTACGAACGCATCTTATTAATAAAAAAATGAAAATAAAAAAATTAATGAAAAATCTTATTTTATGTGTTTAAATGTTCTTGATTTCATGTGTACAGCACTTTGTTGCAGCTGTGGTTGTTTTAAATGGCTTTATAAATAACATATTATTATTATTATTATTATTTAGAAGCCAATTTACGCAGTGTCCGCCAGTTTTCGGTTAGCTTCGGTTAGACCCGGAGCTAACACGCTAACGCCAGCCCCACCGGGGACATGGAGCCGACGTGCGGCGGAGGTGCCTGCTGCGGCCGGGAGCTAACACGTTAACGCGGAGAAACAGCTTCACCAGCTCCCAGTATGTTATTAACTCTTTTTCCCTTCATTATGGCTCCAAATGTATGGAGCTAACATGCAGTTACAAACAGTTTGGACCATGTGAAGCAGCTGGAAGCTGCAGAGCTCGGACGTGCAACAAGCTAACATGCTAACAGACATGCTAACTTTGTTTTTCCTTCATGGACCTTACCAAGCTCCGCCCAGAAACGCCCCCTAAGCTCCAACATGGCTGCACGTCTCCCAAGCGCAGCATTGGTGTCAATGGAAAACATGGCGTCGACTGACTCAGCAGGGTATTTCTGAGTCGAATAGTGTATCATTTCTGCCAGATTCCAACAAAATATCAGCCATGACAATGGACAGGGGAACCAACAAGTTCATGTTATTTTTTTTTTTGGACGTTATCAAGTTGTTTGATCCACGCGATGCTTCCAACAGCGTGCGCGTCACCGCTAATGCTACCGTCTGATGAGGAAAACATCAGCTCCTCACACGCTCAGGCTCAGCATTATTACAGCTGTGGACAGGATCACTGATGCCTATTGTTCTGCAAGGCTGGGTAAGTCAGGCATTCATGGTTTTGAGGGTTACTTTTGAAATCAGCGATTTCTATTGTTGGCAAAAGTTTGTGTGCCTTGGTCGCAAAGCTAATGCTAACTGTAATCTCCATTCATTCCTTAAGTGGTTGGTTAGCCGTTGCTGCTTTAGCTGCTAAACACGCCGACAGCGACTTTTGTGAGGGCTAACGAGCTCAGCCGTCTGGTGTGTTAGTTAAAATCCAGCCTTCGTGTCACGATTTTGTGCAGTTTTAGGTGAAATCGACAGTAGAGCTCGTTGTGTTAGCTAGCTCATGTGGAGTTAGCAGAGCTGTTTCTTCCCAACTTCCAGGACGTTCAGTGAACTGTGGCTTTCTCTCATCGTGACCGCGTGTTGTTAACTAGCAGGTTTCAAAAGCAGGTCAACCCTTCTCTGCTGGTGAAAGAAATAATTGTTCAGTTTTGTGGTCGTGCACAAGCTTTGATCCAAGCAAGGCATTCAGTTTCACATATAGGGAAACGGTGAATTTTACTTCCACAAATACGGTCAGGGTACCTGACATCTCCTGTACAGATACCCCACTGACGGTGGAGGACCATTTTTCCAGCCCTGACGCAGAAAAAATCTGCACGTATGCTAGCTAGCAATGTAAGTAGCATGTGGTGCCGGTCTCACAAACGCTACCGTAGCGTTTGTTTTGTGAGACCGGCACGCACGTGGAAGCTGCGCTGTGACGTGTTATGGGCATTAGCCAATGAAACGCGGCCCTGTGGGCGGAGCTTGGTAAGGTCCATTATGGCTCCAAATGTACTGTATGTGTTTTTTGATAATTATGTAGGGCACTGTGTTAGGATAGGCGAAGTGCTTGGTAACTGTACAGTACCGTACATGTACGTGTATAAGTGGCGGCTCGTGTGTTTTCCGACTTACGGCGATTTTCGACATGCGAACGGCAGCAGGAACGAAACTCGTTCGTAACTCGAGGACTACCTGTATTAAATTTCTTTCTAAAGTTCAGATGATTTTGACTCAGCTGTTCCGCCACAACTACAACAATAAGTCTCATCTCGCTGCTAAAACGTATTTCTTTAATAAATAAACACATTTATAAAGTTTTTTTTGTAAATTTATTAAAGTAAGAGATTTCAACTTTCCAAGGCTTATAACTCAGTTTTGGGGCTGATTCCCAGATGTTTTACACTGGATGGGAGCAGAGGTATCTTGTCTGTGAATTAGACTAGCAAAGTTTTTTGAGAAGCTTCTGCTGTTGGGTTGTGATCAATGTTCCCTCTAATTTTTCATGTGTCTGGGCATACACACAAGCTCTCTGAGCACACTGAGGACCACTATGAGCAACATCAGGAGTGCGCACACGCAGTTCTGTAGATAACATACATTTATAATAATGTAGTAATCTACAGGTAATAAAGAATCATTTCACAAAGAATTGATCTTTATTCTTTATCTTGCAGCTCCCAGCTGAATGCATGCAGCTCAAAAACCAGTTTTATTTAACTACAGACTTTATTATTTTATTTGAATTAGATGTTTTAACCCTTTAACTTTATTTATTCATGTTCCTCAGAGGGAAAATCAACCTTCTTAATTAAACTGTCAGCCTCAAATAAATATACAGTATCTAATTTAGATGATTTTTATTTTAATGCTTGTAGGGGTTTTGTTTAAAATCTCCACATTACTGTATTATTTTTTTATTGACAAAATATTTATTTTACTGTAAGTTTTTAAAAAGTGTATTTTCCTCCTTGGTCCCTGGGTCAACATCTGCAGAGCTCAGAAACTGATGCTTGGTTCTGGACCTGCTCCTCTGCACACCTGGCCTGGTTCTGCTCTTCCTCTTTATCACGTGACTTTATCGTGCACTGACCTCCATTCAACTTCTGCATCTTTTTCTTATTTTTCCTGCAGATTTGGTGCTTGACAAATAACTTCCTCCTTCAGAAAGGACGGGGATTGTTTATGTGTTCAGCGGTGTGTGTGTGTGTGTGTGTGTGTGTGTGTGTGTGGAGTGTGCAGCTTCTCGCTGTAACGTGCTTGATATTTGACTTTATTCAGATAAAAGACGTGGTGTGGATTATTGATCATACCTCTGATTTTACTTGACCTAACAACGAGATTTAAAATCTGTAGTTTTAACACTATTTGACCCACGTACCTGTCCCGGTGTGAAAAACTCCGTGACTTCTGCATGATCTGACTGTGAAGCTGCATACAAACATGCTTGCTGTTCTAAGACCCGCCTTCCTGTTAGTGATTGGTCAAAACAAGGTGAGCTTCAATGTGATTGGATGTAATCGCTGTCCATCAATCATTAAAAAAGGAGGCGGACCGGCGGGCTGATGAGTTTAATTTGGATGCGCGCAAAGATTTTATTGCGCGCAGAGAATTGCTAGCTAGCATACGTGCAGTGTGCAATTGCGCACGTGCACAGCTTAGAGGGAACATTGGTTGTGATGTGTGATTTGTCAATTTACATCCAGTTGTTGTGTCTTCTGTCAGAGACCTCAAGGAAACCCCTACTGTTTAAGGTGTGATTTGTCAATTTACATGTATGTGTTACCTCAGCTTGCAATTTACATATACAGTGGCCGAGGGGTGCAAACGCGCTGCAAAAAGAAAACAGCGCTCCAAAAGATAACGCACTGCAAAAGATAACACGCGCTCCTAAAGAACGGACGAGCTGCAAATACAGAACGACCTGCAAATAGAAAAGCTACAACGGGAGTGCTCCAGACCACTAGGGGCAGTCGAACAAATCATAAAGCATATTATAGTTTTCGGAATGGCACTAGTTGTGTTTTTTAACTTATTCATTTTAAGAATATTTTACACTTCATCGTAACTATCTCGTTGTATTTGTTTTAATAATGTGCGGAAGAGGATCAATGCATGAATGCCAAGTTGGGTCAGTGGTCTAAAAGATGGCTTGGGATGTGGGAGACCCTGGTTCGAGCCTCGGTTTCGAAATTTTGTGGTTTTACTTTCTTTTTTTTTTAAGCCTTTTGTTTTGGATAGATCGAACCAAGCAACAACAAAGAATAAACATGTAGATGTATTTATCTATTCCACCCGATCTATCCAAAACAAAAGGCTTTAAAAAAAAAAAAAGTAATACCACAAAAATTCCGAGACCGGGGATTGAACCCGGGTCTCCCGCATCCCAAGACATCTCTTAGAGTCTAAGACTTAGACCACTGACCCAACTTGGCATTCATGCATTGCTCCTCCTCCGCACAGTATTAAAACAAATACAACGAGATAGTTTCGATGAAGTGTAAAATATTCTTAAAATAAATAAGTTAAAATACACAAATAACTAGTGCCATTCCGAAAACTATAATATGCTTTATGATTTGTTCTTTGTTCGACTGCCCCTAGTGGTCTGGAGCACTTCCGTTGTAGCTTTTCCTATTTGCAGGTCGCTCTGTGTTTGCAGTTCGACCGTCTTTGGGAGCGCGATTCATCTTTTGCAGTGCGTCTCATCTGTTGGAGCGCTGTTTTCTTTTTTGCGTTGCAGCTGCATTTTAATTTGCAGCATTTGGGTTTGCAACGTGTTTCATCTTTTGGAGCGCTGTTCACTTTTTTTACAGCGCGCTGTTTTCATTTTGATGCGCGTTTCAAGTTTTGGAACGCGTTTGCACCCCTCGGCCAACCATTGGTGCATGACTCCTAATACTGTTATAACTCCACACGCACACACAGTCTGTTCATAGAATTGATCAAGCCCTCTGGATAGAGGTCGAAACGTCTTCTGTAACTAATAAAGTCCAGTTGATCTTGTATTGAACGCCTTTTTTGGTTTTTTAGTAAAATATTTTATTCTTTCACAGCGTTGATCTTAAAGTGACCAAACCTGTCGTTCAGGTTAAAGGTCAGGAACTCTGAGTTTTAAATTTAAATCCTGTTGAGAAACGACGGCGGCTGAAAAATAAAAATAATAATAATAATAATAATAATGAATTCAATTTATAACGCACTTTTCATTAATGAAAATCTCAAAGTGCTACAAGGAGCAACAGAATTAAATGACAATAAAACAGACAATAAAACAAATAATAAAACATTTAAAATCAATAACAATATCAGCTAAGATCAAAAGTAGAATCATGAGGAGGTAGAGTATGCTTGGTCGAAAAGAAAGGTCTTCAAGTCGCTCTTAAAGTCAACCACAGACTGTGGGGCTCTTAGACAGTCAGGAAGAGAGTTCCACAGGCGGGGGGCAGCCACACTGAAAGCCCGGTCTCCCATGGTCCTTAATTTGGTTCTCGGAATGTGAAGGAGATTGCTGTTCTGTGACCGCAGCGAGCGGGTGGATGAGTATGGAATAAGAATATCCTTCAGATAATCTGGTGAAGTTCCGTGTAAAAATTAAAGTTGGTGTAAAAACTTTGATGAATTCTCTTTTCGAGCGTTTACTTTGTTTGTTTTTTAAATAAAAAGTCGGGTCACCTGTTGAAGCTGCCTCAGGTGAGGGTTCAGCATCTGTTGCCATGGTGACGGCGTCACATCCTGGTTGTTTCTGCGTCACGTGGAGGATCTGACCTCACGCACACACATACAGGTGTTGTAGTGCACGTGACCGTACCTGCACCTGCGTTCACACTGCAACACAACGTGTTTGCAGACACGTGCACGCTGGACACCTGTCACCAGTCCAGCTGCTGCTCAGCCTCCCCAGCAGGCTCCGCCCACCTCCAACCAGAGAGGCCCCGAACACCTGGAGACGTGACCTCTGACCTCCGTGAAGGTCACCTGCTAGGACCGGAGCGCGCGCACGCAAAGAGAAAGAGGGCTGGGTCCGTCTGAACCGCGGCAGCTCGGCGCGTGCACGTCCGGGCGCTCTCATCCAGCCTCCATCCCACACCACACGCACGCACACACGCACGTTCCCATCACCGAGACCGGGCACACACACAGGCGCGCCATCACGCGCCTTTGTATGTCGCGCACGCGCTCCGTTAATCAGGCTCTTACCGCAGAAACGAGCAGATGTGTCCAGATGTGTTGCTGCACACAGGGTCTCGCGACGAGCCGCGCCAAGTCTCGCGAGAGGACGGGTCAAAGGGGCCGTCACGTGATCCGGAAGTGTCAATCAAAAGCTGCATGTCTGTCAATCAATGCTGCTGAGGACCTGGAACATCTTGATCTAATCCAAAGAGATTCAGCTACTTACTCTCACTTTAAAAGAAATCAAATTTGGGTTAATTAATAAGATTGGAAATAATTAATATCAATAATTTGATATTAGCTAAACATTATGTTCATAAATGTCGTTTTTTCAAATGTAAACCTAATGTGAACTACTGGAAGAATGAGTTAAAGTCCTATGCAAAATTTTTAAAATATGTAAATGAAAAAAAAAAAGGCTGGCAAATTTCTTAGTTTCTTGGCTGATTTCAATTTCCTCATATAATAATTTTTTATTGCTCTTTATTTGTTTTATTTACACTATGTTATGAATCACCTTTTGTAACTTTCGACTGTAAGAATTGGTACTTTTTTGTTTTGTATTGTTAATAGTTAAATTAAGTTTTTTTTTAAATCAATGCTGCTGATGTGGATCATTCAGCACAGAGCCGTATATAGTGAGAGTTGTGACACTCTTTGTACTCGCCGCTAGGCGGTCACGTGGTTCATGCAGCTCCCAGTAGTTACAAGCAGCTCATCGCTGCCAGTCAGTTTGAGCAGCTACTGGCGCAACAGAACACAAAAATAGACTTTTCTTACTTTGTCCAGCGTCTTTCAGTAATTATTGAGCAGTAACAAACTGATTACTTAAATGATTACTGATTATTTCACTGACTATGCGTTTTATTAAAGCATTTTTAGACGTGGCAGATGCTTTTATCATTACAGTGAAACGAGACTGTAAACACATTAGAAAATACATGTCTACTATACAATACAATGACCAGTATAGCCATGTCAACAGTGTTTTATGTTACACATAAAACATTTTTTTAAATTAAAAACAGAGTAACACCTAGTAAGCTATTTCTGATGTTCTCTGCATGATAATTCTCCACCTTGTCCTTCATGCCAGCAGTATCTGCTCCAGTTTACCAGATCATCTGGGATGAAGTCTTCATTTCTGCACATTAGATAGTTGTTCAATTTTTTTAAAATTAGCAACCGAGTACCTGGATGACAGAGTTGATTGTGCTTGTAGCCTGACCTGACTGTTGTAAAATTGTAATTCACTGATTAAAATGTTAATTTAAATGAAACAGTTTCTAGTTAAAATCATAACAGGTGACAAAATAAGTGTTAATTGTGCAAAAATAAATTACCAAACAATTTATTATAAAATATGTCTGTAAAACAAGCTTTAATGAAGTAGGCCTACTTCACTACTATTTATACTGTTTATTAATTACATAATCATCCCAACAACACAAAGTGAGTAATGTAAATTTAATCTGCACACAAAACATTCTGAATCAGGGCTCAAAATGTTTAACTGTCAAAGAAATGTGCAAGGAAATAAACTAGTATCACTCTACAGGCACATTTTGAGAGAGGGCACTTCACAAAGACACAGTCAGGCCGTGTGAGACTGAAGAAGGTTCCAACCGTTTGTTTTCATCGCCCAGAACCAAATGAGAAGAACAGCAGAACTTTCCCTGACCAGTGATCTCACATATTTTGCTAAAGTTCCTGGTTTTAGTTTTCTACATTCACCTTATAATCTAGCTGTTTTTGCAATCTTATTTTAATTTCATTAAAATTTTAAAAAATCTGTATGCCTCTTTTATTATCAGAGTCAGAGAGTTTTATTGTCATTTGCACCGCATGTGGTACATGTGATGAAAACGAGATTATGTACACAGGGTCCCAGTTACATCCAACAACAAATGCAAGAGAAAAAGAAAAGAAGAAAAACATCAACTAGTAATACACTAAGCCCTAATGTAGTAGAAAAACATCATTATAAACAGCAGCACAAACATGAGTCTGTATGAGCAGATGGTCACAGGTGAACACAGCAACATGACAACAGATCAGCATCAGCATGATGTGATGTTACACGCTGGAAGCTTATTTGAACAAGTGGAAGTAAAAAGGCAATGGAAATAAAAAATGCTACATATTAAAATACCAAAAGTAATAAAAGTTACACACTGAAAGCTTTTTTGAACAAGTGGGTCTTCAGTCTGGTTTTGAACAGAGTCAGATCAGAGGTGGCACGCAGCTCAAGGGGGAGGCTGTTCCAGGCTTTTGGGCCGGCAACAGAAAATGACCGGTCTCCCCATTGTTTGTACCTTGAGCGAGGCACCTCCAGCAGGTGTTGACTGGCAGATCGTAAAGCTCTGCTGGGCTGATGGACTTTCAGAAGTTCTGAGATGTACAGAGGAGCAAGTCCATTCAGAGCTTTGAAAACAAACAGGAGCAGCTTGAACTGTATCCTGAACTGAACCGGTTGATGGTGATGGTGGGGAGACTGACTCCAACAGACTTCTGTGCAGCCTTCACCACTCTCTGTAAAGCTTTTCTTTCTGCAGCTGTGCAGCCTCCATCCCACACGTTGATGCTGGAGCACAGGATGCTCTCCACTGCACACCTGTAGAAGGAGGTGAGGACTGAGCTTCCCAGACCAGCTCGTCTCAGCCGTCTGAGGAAGTAGAGTCTCTGATGATCTTTCTTGATCAGGCTGGTGGTGTTGTTGCTCCAGCTGAGGTTATCATTCAAGTGTACACCCAAGTACTTGTAGCTGGAGACCACCTCCACCGCAGATCCTCTTATGTTCAGTGGGGCGTGGGTGTGTTTGTTCCTTCTGAAGTCCACAATCATCTCCTTTGTCTTCTTCACATTCATGTGAAGGTTGTTCTCTTTGCACCAGCTCTCCAGGTGTTCCACCTCCTGTCTGTAGCTGGATTCATCATTGTCTGTGATGCATCCCACCACCGCTGTATCATCTGCAAACTTTACAATATGACAGCCTGGATGTGTGGCTGTACAATCATATGTGAGCAGAGTGAACAGAAGAGGGCTCAGCACACATCCTTGAGGAGAGCCAGTGCTGAGGGTTATGGTGGAGGAGGAGAAGTTGTGGATCTTGTTGTGGATATAAGTTGTGGATATAACTGTCTATTGTCGTCACTGTTGTCATCATCCTTTGGTAAAAATCCTTCATGGAGCTCCCCAACACCATGGATACTCTATGGAGAGAAGCAAGTCTATTAGAAAGCATTCTTCCTTCATGTCATGATGTGCAAAGAAATAACAGAAATAATTCTTATTTCTTGTTCTGTCTTGAAAGAGAGCCTAATCTCAACTTGGCCCATGATTACCATACGCTAAACTAATACTATAATACAAATTCAAATTAACAGTCCTGCAGTAAATACCAATTTGTGACGGTTATGGTGTTAAAATAATTTTATTCAAACTTCTTGATTCAGAAATTATTGTTTTGGGAAGACATAAAACGAGAACTTGTACCTTTATGATACTTTGTTTGAATGCAGTTCTCTGAAGTCATTCTGTGGTTCACCTGGAAAACAAAACAATTTACTCATCTCTACAATCACATTTTTCTTTAATGATAATGTCACAATTTATGCTGCAGTCTTTGACAAAGGATCTATAATTTGAACTAAATTAAACCACAACAATCTCAGAAAAAAGGCTAAGTATTTTCTGGAATTATCATAAAAAATAAAAATATAAACTTTTGAAAATTTAAGCTGTAATGGATATTTTAAAACGATGAATTAGACAGAAATAGACCCAGTTAAACCATCATGATAGCAGAGCTAGCTACAGTTAACACACAACTAGCAATTTAACATGTTAAATTAACAAAAAACTGGCGACATGAAGTGTTAGCGTTGATAAATTGTGGTCAGAACAATCAGCTAACACCTCAAAGTGGCAAAAAAATGCTGTATTTTCATCAACTTACCAGAGAAAACACGGAGAATGTACTGCGTTCAATGGTAGAAACGCAGCTGTAACTTTCAGCAGGTCCGTGACCCACGTGACTTCCGCATTCCATTCTTTCTATGGGAGTCAATGGGAGTGTCGCAACTCTCACTATATACGGCTCTGATTCAGCATAAATGAAAACTTGTGTTTTTTTTATCTCTTTATTTAACTTTTTTCATTTTTACAATACATATAACACACTGAACTAGGGGGGGTACTGATACTTGGTTAAAAAAAAAAGAATGAAAATAATACAAGATGTTGTAGTTACACTTCCTTGATCTTGTAGGCCAGCCATTTAGACCAGCGTTTGTTGTAAGAGTGTCCTTTAATATGTAAAAGATGTGTCAGTTTTTCCATAGAGTGAATTTCCTCTATGACTTGAAAACTTGTGTTTTAGTTCACAGATTAAATAATAATCCTGAGAGATTATTTCACCTGAAGGTTCAGGAGCAGCTCGTCCTGGTTAAAATGTCGGTTGATTTAAAGTAAATAAAACTGATTCATAAGATTTTTTTTTTCATTCAACCTTTATTTAGGCAGGTTAATCTCATTGAGCCTCGAGGACTCATTTACAAGAGAGACCTGGCTACAAACAAAGAATGATGACAACAAGAGACAATCATAGAAGAGGCATATAGATTTTTTTTTAACAAGTAAAAAAAAAGATGTCAAAATAGCAAAACGGCAATAAGGCAGATGTAGAAAACTAAAAACAGGAACATGTCTGCATTGGTTTCTGCCAGGATTCCAACAGATTCTTAAAGCCATTTAGAGAAGTTAAGGTCATTAAACTGAACAAGATGTTAAACTGATTAAAACAAACATGACAGTGAACATGTTGAAGCTTGTTGGAATTCAAACAGGTGTTTGTAAAATAAAACAAAAATAAATATTCACACAGAGAAAACAACAAACGTGAAGCTGCACGAGATACCATAACCTCTGAGTTTATTCAGAGAACCAGAAGACATGTTTGTGGAATAAATCAAGTCTAACATGATCCTGTTACGAGTCAATACGATGTTAAATATTAAATCATTTAATTAAGTTTCTCAGGACATGATTACCTGGTGTCCCCTCACTGAGGACTGAACTAGACAAAAGGGCCGTCTCCTGTTTCCTGAAATATCTTACAAAAACATCTGACGTTCTCGACCTTGACCTCTATCTGCCAAGTTCCTGGCAAAGACCAGCGCAGACATGTTACTGTTTTTAGTATTTTACATCACTTTATAATGTAGCTGTTTTTTTATTTCATTTTTTAATATCAGTTTCTTTCATTTATATCCGTCATTTCCTCTTTTTTTTTTTGTTGTTATTCTTAACATGTACCGCATGTTGGTATGTTTTTTTTTAGGATTGTCCACTGTTGTCATCATTCTTTGTTAATAAATCAGGTCTCTCTTGTAAATGAGTCCTCGAGGCTCAATGGGATTAACCTGCATAAATAAAAGTTGAATGAAAGATAATGAGATCGCGTCGCTGTATTCTTGTTAAATTCAGCAGAGTAAGACATCTACTCTTCATTGAATCTCTGATCACAGCCTCGTTTTGGTTGCTGAAAACAGGCTCAGAGTGAGACATCTTCGTGCGGCCCCAGGTGACCTAAAAGCTCCTCGCAATGATTTTAGGTTCCGGTTATGATTTTCAAAGTAAAATACATTCAATCAGGTCGTTTAAGATGCGTTTAGAGAGGGCGAGTTTTCATTTGACTATTTTTGATCTGTCCTGACAAGCTGCAAGACAAATTGACAAGAGTCTTTCTGTATGGTCGGGAAAATGTTGAAAATAGTGAATGAGCCCTTATCGAGCTCATCAATGTTTATATTGGACTTAGCAAATCA
>JBBPBX010055260.1:0-23165 GCA_038048925.1 Garcialebias charrua | reverse complement strand
GAGTTATAACCATTTGAAAGTAGCGTTGGCAGCCATCAGCTGAAATTGGTCAAAAACAGCTGAATATTATCTAAAATAGCAGAAATAAGCTTAAATTAGCAGCAGGAATTAGTAAGAGCTTAATTGGGAATAATCTGAAACATCTTAAACAATCTGAAATCTGAAATAATCTGAAATAAGCAAAAAAAGTTGAAATTATCTAAAAAAAGCTTAAGATATCATAAACAGCTGAATACTATCTAAAATAGCAGAAATAAGCTTAAATTATCTGAAGTAATTAGAAATAGCATAATTGTGAATAATCTGAAATATCTGAAACAATCTGAAATCTGAAAAAATCTGAACTAAGCAGAAATAAGCAAAATAAAGTTGAAATTATCTGAAAAAAGCTAAAGATAGCAAAAACAGCTGAATATTATCTGAAATAGCAGAAATAAGCTTAACTGTGTTAGAAATTAGTAGAGAGAGTGTAGTTTTGCAGAATTAGGATGGAAAAAGTTGAAATGAGTTCAAATAATGTGGAATTTGTTGAAACAAGCCTAAATTAGCATAAAAACAGCTTAATAGTAGCTAAAATAGCAGAAGAAGCTGAAACTAGCAGAAATAAGCACAAAGCAGCATAATCTGAATAATCTAAAATATCTGAAACTATCTGAAATCTGAAAAAATCTGAACTAAGCAGAAATAAGCAAAATAAAGTTGAAATTATCTGAAAAAAGCTTAAGATAGCAAAAACAGCTGAATATTATCTGAAATAGCAGAAAGAAGCTTAAATGTCTTAGAACTTAGTAGAGAGAGTACATTTTTGCAGAATTTGGCTGGAAAAAGTTGAAATGAGTTCAAATAATGTGGAATGTGTTGAAACAAGCCTAAATTAGCATAAAAACAGCTTAATAGTAGCTAAAATAGCAGAAGAAGCTGAAACTAGCAGAAATAAACACAAAGCAGAAGAATATGAAGTATCTGAAACAATCTGAAATTGAAAAAAATCTGAAATAAGTAGAAATAAGCAAAATAAAGTTGAAAATATATGAATAAAGCTGAAATTGGCCAAAAACAGCTGAACAACAGCTAAAACAAGCAGAAACAATCTTAAATTACCAGAAGGAAGTTGGTAGAGCATGGTTTTGCTGAATTAGGCTGAAAAAAGTTGGATTGATTAAAAAAAATTGTTGAAATAGCTGAAAAAGCTGAAATTATCATAAAACAGCTAAATAGTAGCTAAAATAGCTAAAATATCTTAATCTTTCAAAAATTATCTGAAAGGAGCATAATGATCTGAAATTAGCAGAAATAAGTCAGTAGAAGTACAAAAATGTTGAAGTAAGCTGCATAAAGCTGAAAAGAGTGCAAAGCAGTTGAAAAAACAGCTGAAATTAGCTGAAAGTAGCTGAAATATTTTTAAAAAAATGTACAAGGTAGCTGAAGGAAGCTAAGCTGGTCCAAAATGTGAAAGGAGTAGTGAAATATTCTAAAGAGTTCCAAAGATATCAAGGATGAAAAATTAGCTCCATTCATTTTCAATGGGGAAGAAAATGGCCGAAAAGGCTAAATAATTCAAAAAG
Organism: Garcialebias charrua; assembly: GCA_038048925.1. Lineage (NCBI taxonomy): Eukaryota > Metazoa > Chordata > Actinopteri > Cyprinodontiformes > Rivulidae > Garcialebias > Garcialebias charrua. Next base: position 21,600 of record JBBPBX010055260.1, on the reverse strand, counting down.
CTAAAGTTGCACCAATACCAAAAGTCATAGCCATCATGTCCTAAATGAGCTGAACATTTTGATATATGAATTGTTGAAATAGCACAAAAACTGTAGGAGGAGTAGCGTGCCAAAAAACGTACGGAATCAGGATAGTAACCGGATACAATCTCTATAGTGTGAATGCCTTGTTGGCATTCACACAACTAGATTGCATTTCCTGAGAAAATGCATGTGTGAATGCCAAAGTGGCCGCTTCACCCAACTTGCATGTTCAATGAAAATGGTCGCTTTACCTAATGTGCTTATTAAATCAAAATGGCTACCTTGTCTACTTTAATTGTAGAACCAAAATGGTAACAATACATGCATTGACTTACTTCACAAGGCAATTAACTGCCTTGTATATTGAACCAAAATGGCCACTTCACCTAATTTGCATATTCAATCAAAATGGCCGTTTCACCTAATGCATGATAAAGAATGTCCATAGCTACAACCTCACCAAATTTCGGCTCTCTATGAATAAATATGGGTGATTTAAAGCCATTTGAAAGTAGCGTTGGTGGCCATCTTGGATTTTACAGTATTTTTAATGTTTTGCTTTGTCGGCCATCTTGGATTTTTGATTTGGATTCCGTACATGATAGAGGATTCCCTCAGCTACAACCTCACCAAATTTCGGCTCTCTATGTATAATGATGGCTGAGTTAAAGCAATTTGAAAGTAGCGTTGGTGGCCATCTTGGATTTTACAGTATTTTTAATGTTTTGCTTTGTCGGCCATCTTGGATTTTTGATTTGGATTCCGTACATGATAGAGGATTCCCTCAGCTACAACCTCACCAAATTTCAGCTCTCTATGAATAAAGATGGCTGAGTTAAAGCCATTTGAATGTAGCGTTGGCGGCCATCTTGGATTTTTACAGTTTTTTAATGTTTTACTTTGTCGGCCATCTTGGATTTTTGATTTGGATTCCGTACATGATAGATAATGTCCTCAGCTACAACCTCACCAAATTTCGACTCTCTGTGTATAATGATGGCTGAGTTAAAGCCATTTGAAAGTAGCGTTGGCGGCCATCTTGGATTTTTGATTTTGATATTGCATTTGATAGGAAACATTCTCAGCTATCACTACACCAAGTTTCAGCTCAATATCACTAAAATTGACCATTTTATGGTATTTTTACTTTTTGCATTGTCGGCCATCTTGGATTTTTTTTTGGATTCCGTACATGATAGATAATGTCCTCAGCTACAACCTCACCAAATTTCAGCTCTCTATGTATAAAGATGGTCGAGTTATAACCATTTGAAAGTAGCGTTGGCGGCCATCAGCTGAAATTGGTCAAAAACAGCTGAATATTATCTAAAATAGCAGAAATAAGCTTAAATTAGCAGCAGGATTTAGTACGAGCTTAATTGGGAATAATCTGAAACATCTTAAACAATCTGAAATCTGAAATAATCTGAAATAAGCAAAAAAAGTGGAAACTATCTGAAAAAAGCTAAAGATAGCATAAACAGCTGAATATTATCTAAAATAGCAGAAATAAGCTTAAATTATCTGAAGTAATTAGAAATAGCATAATTGTGAATAATCTGAAATATCTGAAACAATCTGAAATCTGAAAAAATCTGAACTAAGCAGAAATAAGCAAAATAAAGTTGAAATTATCTGAAAAAAGCTTAAGATAGCAAAAACAGCTGAATATTATCTGAAATAGCAGAAAGAAGCTTAAAAGTCTTAGAAATTAGTAGAGAGAGTACAGTTTTGCAGAATTATGCTGGAAAAAGTTGAAATGAGTTCAAATAATGTAAAATTTGTTGAAACAAGCCTAAATTAGCATTAAAACAGCTTAATAGTAGCTAAAATATCAGAAGAAGCTGAAACTAGCAGAAATAAGCATAAAGCAGCATCATCTGAATAATGTAAAATATCTGAAACAATCTGAAATCTGAAAACATCTGAACTAAGCAAAAATAAGCAAAATAAAGTTGAAATTATCTGAAAAAAGCTTAAGATAGCAAAAACAGCTGAATATTATCTGAAATAGCAGAAAGAAGCTTAAATGTCTTAGAAATTAGTAGAGAGAGTAAATTTTTGTAGAATTAGGCTGGAAAAAGTTGAAATGAGTTCAAATAATGTAAAATGTGTTGAAACAAGCCTAAATTAGCATAAAAACAGCTTAATAGTAGCTAAAATAGCAGAAGAAGCTGAAACTAGCAGAAATAAGCACAAAGCAGCATAATATGAAGTATCTGAAACAATCTGAAATTGAAAAAAATCTGAAATAAGTAGAAATAAGCAAAATAAAGTTGAAAATATCTGAATAAAGCTGAAATTGGCCAAAAACAGCTGAACAACAGCTAAAACAAGCAGAAACAATCTTAAATTACCAGAAGGAAGTTGGTAGAGCATGGTTTTGCTGAATTAGGCTGAAAAAAGTTGGATTGATTAAAAAAAATTGTTGAAATAGCTGAAAAAGCTGAAACTATCATAAAACAGCTAAATAGTAGCTAAAATAGCTAAATATCTAAATTCAAAAATTGAAATCTTTCAAAAATTATCTGAAAGGAGCATAATGATCTGAAATTAGCAGAAATAAGTCAGTAGAAGTACAAAAATGTTGAAGTAGGTTGCATTAAGCTGAAAAGAGTGCAAAGCAGTTTAAGAAACAGCTGAAATTAGCTGAAATTAGCTGAAATTTTTTTAAAAAATGTACAAGGTAGCTGAAGGAAGCTGAGCTGGTCCTAAATGTGAAAGGAGTAGTGAAATATTGTAAAGAGTTCCAAAGATATCAAGGATGTAAAATTAGCTCCATTCATTTTCAATGGGAAAAAAATGGCCGAAAAGGCTGAATATTTCAAAAAGCTAAAGTTGCACCAATACCAAAAGTCATAGCCATCATGTCCTAAATGAGCTGAACATTTTGATATATGAATTGTTGAAATAGCACAAAAACTGTAGGAGGAGTAGCGTGCCAAAAAACGTACGGAATCAGGATAGTAACCGGATACAATCTCTATAGTGTGAATGCCTTGTTGGCATTCACACAACTAGATTGCATTTCCTGAGAAAATGCATGTGTGAATGCCAAAATGGCCGCTTCACCTAATTTGCATGTTCAATCAAAATGGCCGCTTCACCTAATGTGCTTGTTAAATCTAAATGGCTACCTCACCTACTTTAATTGTAGAACTAAAATGGCAACAATACATGCATTGTCTTGTTTCGCAAGGTAATTAACTGCCTTGTATATTGAACCAAAATGGCCGTTTCACCTAATGCATAAAAATGCCATGCCCCCAAAATATGTAATCGTTCACCAGTCCTGATTAGTCTGCCAAATTTGGTGAGTTTTGGGATATGACAAAGCCCCCAAAAGGCCATTTCATTTTAACTCCATTCATTTTCAATGGGATAAAAAATTCCTAAAAGGTCGCCTTTCCATTTATCTTACAACGTTGGTGCCTGAGGGTTTTCTGTGCATCTTGGTGAATCAGGGAAAATTATCTGAAAAAGCTAAAATGAGCAAAAATGCTGAATATTATCTAAAATAGCAGAAAGAAGCTTAAATTAGCTGAAGTAATTAGAAATAGCATAACTTTGAATAATCTGAAATATCTGAAACAATCTGAAATCTGAAAAAAACTTGAAATGAGTAATGAGCATAACTTGTAAATAATCTGAAAAACTGCTTAAGATAGCAAAAACATCTGAATATTATCTAAAATAGCAGAAAGAAGCTTAGAATAGCTGAATGAATTAGAAAGAGCATAGCTGTGAATAATCTGAAATATCTGAAACAATTTGAAATTAGTAAATAATAAGTAGAAAATGTAGAAATTATCTGAAAAACAGCTTAAGATACAAAGTAGCAAAAAGAGCTGAATATGATCCAGAACAGCAGGAAGGAACTTAAATTAGCAGAAAGAAGTGGGCAGAGCACATTTTTGCTGACTGAGGCTGGAACAAATTGGCTGAAAAAGCTTAAATTAGCATAAAAAACTAAATAGTAGCTAAAATAACTCTGAAAAACTGCTTAAGATAGCAAAAACATCTGAATATTATCTAAAATAGCAGAAAGAAGCTTAGAATAGCTGAATGAATTAGAAAGAGCATAACTGTGAATAATCTGAAATATCTGAAACAATTTGAAATTAGTAATAATAAGTAGAAAATGTAGAAATTATCTGAAAAACAGCTTAAGATACAAAGTAGCAAAAAGAGCTGAATATGATCCAGAACAGCAGGAAGGAACTTAAATTAGCAGAAAGAAGTGGGCAGAGCACAATTTTGCTGACTGAGGCTGGAACAAATTGGCTGAAAAAGCTTAAATTAGCATAAAAAACTAAATAGTAGCTAAAATAACTGAATTTAGTAGAAATAATCTCAAAGGAGCAAAAGAAGATGGAATTAGCAGAAATAATTTACAGGAAGCACAAACATGTTGAACGTAGCTGAATAAAGTGAAAAGGAACACAAAACTGTCTAAATACCAGCTGAAATTAACTGATTAAAAAAAAAGTTATATGACAGTACTATGTCTTTGGGTTTGCTCTCAGATACTATACCAATTGTCAGCTTAATAGCTATAAAAACACCTTAGTTCTAGTATTTTATTCCTCTTTAGCTAGCAGAACGTTCTGAGCTATAACCTCACCAAATTTCAGAACTTTATGTGTAAAAATGGCTGAGTTAAACCTATTCAAAAGTAGTGCTGGCAGCCATGTTGGATTTGTGATTTTACTGCAGCATTTGATGGAAAACGTTGTCAGCTGTCATCACAACTTTCAGACTTTCAGCTTAATATGACAAAATTTGACTGATTTATTGTATCCACCCCGACCTTTTTTTTTTAACTAAGGCAGTCATCTAGAAATTTTATTTTCAGTCAGTCTAGATTTGAAGGGTGTAAAATGAGCTCATTTCATTTTATCTAAGAACAAAATGTCAGAAAAGGCTAAATATTTCAAAAGCTGAACTTGCCCCAATACCAAAAGTCCTATGAGGATTCTCATAGCATTTCATTTATTTAAAATGTGTCAACCAAACAAAGCATAAAATACAAAAGGAAAAGACAGAAAACATTTAAAATGGAATAGCTTTTTACAGTATTACAATCAAATAAAACAAACCTAATTTTACAAAACTCCAAAATAATATTTACACAAGCAAAATAATACAACTGTCTGTGGCTCAGCTTTATATGTTGAGATCGTGAGGTCCTACAAAATCTGTGTATGGTTTGTTCTTTCATGGATTCTACATGGGTGTTCATCTTAACAACAAGCTGGACTGGACTGACCACACAGCTGCCCTCTACAAGAAAGGACTGAGCAGGCTGCATCTACTGAGGAGACTCAGGTCCTTCGGTGTGCAGGGGCTCTTCTCAGGACCTTCTTTGATGCTGTGGTGGCATCAGCCATCTTCTATGGAGTGGTCTGTTGGGGGAGCAGCATCTCCACTGCTGACAGGAAGATCCTCAGGAACTCCAGCTCTGTCCTGGGGTGTCATGTTGACCCAGTGGAGGTGGTGGCTGACAGGAGAATGAGGACCAAGCTTCAGCGCATGCTGGAGTTCCCGTCCCACCATGCACCACTCTCTGACAGCCCTGAGCAGCTCCTTTAGTGCCCAGCTGCAGCACCCTAAGTGCATGAAGGAAAGATACCGCAGGTCTTTCCTTCTGGTCGCTGTCAGACTGTACAACACCCGCTGCTCTTAGTAGTTATATTTCGTTCTATACTGTTTCTGTGTTTTTGTACTCATTTTTATTATTTGTGTATACTGTATATAGATTTTAAACATTTTTTGTACTGGTCCTGCTCTGTCCTCTATGCTGCTGTGGCAATGTAAATTTCCCCACTGTGGGATTAATAAAGGCATCTTATCTTATCCATCTTAAGAACAAAATCCATTTGGGATGATGGGATACATTTTGTGATCTGAAGAGGAGCTTTGACAATAAACTATGAATTTTATGGACCCGAGTATATGAAACAGAAACAAAAAAGCATTTGTATATTAAAAAATAAAAAAAAATTATTGTCATGAAACAAAATTTTCCAAATATATTCAACATATAATTCAATACATCACTGAGAACATATATATATATATATATATATATATATATATATATATATAATATATATATATAATATATATAATATATATATATATTATATATATATATAATGTATATATATATATATATAATGTATATATATATATATATATATATATATATATATATATATATATAATCTATGTTCTTTATTAAACAATGTAAACCCAGGTTATTGCCATAACAAGTTATGATTTGATTCTTCCCACCCAGGGCTCTGACTTCAGCTCACAACCACAGCTGTTCTTTGATCCAACTCCAGTACAGATAAAATTAAAGTCATATTACATGCAATTCAGTTCAGTTTATTTCTATAGCGCCAAGTCACAACAGAATCATCTCAGGGCACTGAACAGGAACATTTACATATGAAAATAATAATTTAACATTATCTATCTGAGGAACAGAATGCTTTGAGTGTAACTCCAGCACAGAACTCATCCTGAGCAAGCACAAAGGCGACAGTGGAAAGGAAAAACTCCCTCATGAGGAAGAAACCTTTAGCAGAACCAGGCTCAGGACAAGCGGCCATCTGCTTCGACCGGCTGAGTTTGGTAGGAACAGATACACAATGGCAGGTCAACAATCACACCACGTTAAGATAGAAATAGTATCAAATGAAAACTGTTAAATCTGAACAATTAATTTTAGGAAATGAGGTCAGTTTGTTCTCTAGTAGTCTGTCTATAGCAAAATAACAAGACAAGCCTAACTATATTGGATTTATGATAAAGGAAAGTCTTAATCCCAGTCTTCAAACTGGACAATGCGTCAGCCTCGTAGACAGAAACTGGAAGTTGTTTCCATAAGAGAGGAGCCTGAGAACTGAAAGATCTTCATACCACTCTGCTGCTGGAAACTCAGCCTGGAGTCTGAGAGCAAAGTGACCTGTGTGACCCCTGGACAGGAAACTTCTCATCACTGGATGTAGTTTGAGGTCATCATTCCAAGATCATCACTGAATAATCAAAGTTCAGTTTTTCTTACAGCTGACTACTGGAGTCAAGCTGGATCCATAACTAATGCTTTAACACTTTAACATTTAGGCTGTAGGTAGAAGTGCACGTATGTGCAAAACCTGTCCTTTAACTACCTACATAGCAGCCGACACCCCACAACAAAGGCAGGACTCACTGAAACATGTTGCAGGTTTCAGGTCTATAACTTGTTTATCTTTAATTATTACTAATCTTTTAGTTCAAACCTTTGTGTAAGTAAATGAGTGATGTCACAGTGCAGGACTACTGCTGACTGATGCAAAGAAACTTGTCAAAGAGCAGAACCGTCATCAATCCAGGTGATAGATTTTAGCACTAAACATTTTGTACAACAACCTGAAATCTTGAACACAATGTGCCTGCGAGTCCTGCCTTCTAGAAATAAACTCAATCAATCTACTTGTCAATGTTCAAACTGACATTAACATGTGAAATGTTTAACTGTAAATGATTTTTGTTCAACTACAGTAATCAGCAGTAAAAAAGTAAACAAAACAAAACAACAGTTTTATGAAACATAAAACAGTAAAAATAATCTCTTTCTTTTAGACAGATAATAGTGTGAAATGAGTGTTTTTCTGTTCATTGTTCAGCTGGACAGGAAGGACTCAGGGCGGACTTTGCTCATGAGCAAAGCTGGCTTCAAGTCCTGACTCCTCCTAATCGAGGCTCAGCATGTGGACGGTGCGAGGCCAGTAAAGGCCCCGTGACACCGGGTCGGGTCTTCTCAAAACCGGGCTTCTTAGGATCCAGCCCAAAGGTGTGGTAGACTCCATGTAAAGCTAAATACAGTCACGAGACCGACAGACGACAAGTTCCACAAGGCAAAGCTGAAAACTTTGAAGAGGATGTGAAACCATTAAGAGTTAAACAGGTGGGCTCCACACAGTCTGCCCGGGGATCCAACTTGGCATGTCAGGGTTCTCTGCCTGGTCCAGGAGGAGCACCTGTCCTCGGTGCTGGCTGACCCCCACCTGGCACATTTCCTCAGTGGGGGTACGCTCTGTTATGAGAGTCCAATGAGCAGTGTCAGTGTGAAAATGTGTTGTGATCACCAAGAGCTCATGTTTTCTTTGTCTGATGACCTCTGCTTCCTCAGACCTGGTGTTTCTGACCCTCAGGAAAGTTGAGCCTTGAAGACAAACACAGATAAACAGACACGTTAATCAAATTCACATTTTATTCTTAAACAAAGGAGGTAAAGTAGTCAAAGTGTTACCTTTACTGGGAAGAGCTGATGCAGCTCAGAGCAAAGTCCAACTGGAACTGGTGACTCCTGAGCACTGTCTTCCTGCTGCTGCTTGTCTGATGTGTCCAGAGAGTGGACAGAAGGTGGTGTCCTCCAGAAAGTCAGGGACACGCAGGCATCTCATGTGGAGTCACAGAACATGACATGCAGGAGTTTGTTCTAAAACAATAAATAAAATGTAAATGTGCATCAACTGTCATTAAACGTTGAAGAAATGATATACTGTTATCAAATAGAGTGAGGAAAAGAAGTATTTGAACACCCGGTGACTTTGCAAGTTCTCCCACTTGGAAATCATGGAGGGGTCTGAAATGTTCATCTTAGGTGCATGTCCACTGTGAGAGACAGTATCTAACAAAAAATATCCATAAATCACAATGTAGGATTTTCTTAATTTATTTGTGTGTTACTGCTGTAAATAAGTATTTGAACACTTGTGAAAATCAGTGTTAATATATTTTACAGTAATCTTTGTTTGCAGTTACAGAGGTCAAAGGTTTCCTGTAGTTTTTCACCAGGTGTGCACACACTGCAGCAGCAGCAGCAGGATTTTGGAACATTCCTCCACACAGATCTTTTCTAGATCAGCCAGGTTTCTGGACTGTTACTGAGAAACATGGAGTTTGAGCTCCCTCCAAATATTTTCTACAGGATTTAGGTCTGGAGACTGGCTAGGCTACTCCAGAACCCTGATCTGCTTCTTTCAGAGCCACTCCATGGTTCTCCTGGCTGTGTGCTTCAGGTCCGTGGTTCTCCTGGCTGTGTGCTTCAGGTCTTGGTTCTCCTGGCTGTGTGCTTCAGGTCATTGTCATGTTGGAAGACCCAGCCATGACCCATCTTCAATGTTCTAACAGATGGAAGGAGGTTGTTCCACAAAATCTCACAATATATGGCCCCAGTCATCCTCTCCTTAATACAGTGTAGTCGTCCTGTCCCATGTGCAGAAAAACACCCCCAACTCATTATGCTTCCACCCCCATGCTTCACAGTAGGGATGGTGTTTTTGGGATGGTTCTCATCATTCTTCGACCACAAACAGGTGCTTCTAATTTAGAAGAATGAGTGGAGTGGAGGTGAACCTTTTAGAGGTGGACAAACAGGTCTTTGAGGACCAGAATTGTTGTTGATTGGCAGGTGTTCAAATAATTATTTACAGCAGTAACACACAAATAAATTGTTAAAAAATCATACATTGTGATTTCTGGATTATTTTTTAGATTATGTCTCTCACAGTGGACATGCACCTAAGATGAACATTTCAGACCTCTCCATGATTTCTAAGTGGGAGAACTTGCAAAGTCACAGGGTGTTCAAATACTTATTTTCCTCACTGTACCTTCAACAACGCTGGGAGAAACACAACCATCTTGTGTCCAGAACACTTTTACATCCAGATGTTTGCAAATTCTGACGTCAGCTTCCTACTGATGTTTGACTGTCCCAGTTGTGAAGTGTAGGACTCACAGGAGAGGACGAGGACCTGCACAGAGACAATGTACAAGAACATACTTTTTATTTTCATTTACACTTTATTTATCCAGGTAGTGTCTCATTGAGCCATGAGAACTCATTTTGAAGAGAGACCTGTTTAGGGTGCAGATGGTGGGGGTTAAGGGCCTTGCTCAGGGGCCCAGGGTAGAGTGAATGAAGGTGGATGTCAGGTGTGGGTGCTACACCTTTTCCACCCACATTTTTGTGTTGTTGTCGGTACCGCAGCTTGAACCGGCGATCTTCCGATCACAGGCCCACTGTCTCTAACCTCTGCGCCACCACTCCCCCCAAAGAGCTATTTAATAGGAAAACTTGAACTTTTATAATGTGCAGTATACAGAAAGAATGGGCTAGAGTTGTTTTTGAATAAAAGACAAATATTTCCATACCTTCTATCTGGTTTCTGGCTTCTTCAACCCTGGCAGGAGGTGCAGCTGTCTGACAGATCCAGAGCTTGTGGGTTGTGGCAGCACGATGATACTCTAAGATCAGGCTAGGAGGTCATGTGAAGGTGGACCCGTGGTGTCTCGTTTGGGATGGCAGGTTGTAGAACACCAGTGGTGTGGTCTCTGTGTGGTCCAGCAGCTTTTATGGTTCAGTTTGGATCAACCGATCATGAAGGTGCTGGTCAGGTCTTGTTGGTTGTTTATGTTCAGGAAGCTTGGAGATGTTGTCACCAAGGAGACAGGATACTTTCCTGTCTCCAGTAAATACATCTGACAATAAACACATTTTTTATCCCCCCCCCCCACCACCCCACCCGCCCTGTAGTGTGAGGTGTCAGCTGGTATTTTTGTCAGATCTTTGCAGCTTCTTACAGCTGCTGATGGAGTTTTGGCCTGTGCATTTACCCACCCAAACCCCACCCACCCAGATAAATGCACAGGCCAAAATATGTTCAAACAAATTGTCATGTAAATTAGTATTTATGTGTATTTTATCATGTATTTCAATGGATGTGAATACATTTTCATCTAAAAATGTTGCAATCTGAAAACTTTTGCTTTGAAAAAATACATTTATATGAAAAACTTAGTGTTCAATAAAAACTATTTGCATTGATCTAGAAGTGTCTTATAAAAATGTCTGTATGTGTAAAAAATGTGCCATTCTCTGATACAGTATGTTAATCTGTAAAAACAGTCATGAACAATGATACTTTGTCTCACAGGTTAAAAATGTGTCCAAACCAAATTCAGTAGCAAACACCTGTTATGATTGTTACGTCTCACCTGACCTCTTCATGATTGGCTGGAGGACAACACACAGAAAACAGGATTGTGGTAACTGTAATAAGTCCTCATGACCCCAGAATGGAGGCTTCGCTGTGGCTGAGAAATAAAAACAAGGTCAAGCAGCGTGTTCTTTTCTGTGGTGGCAGTAGTGATGACCTGTTCATAACCTCTTGACTGAAACAGCTGCAGGATCGGTTTCCTTCCACCTGATAACTGGTTCTCATTGAAATCTCCACACACAATTACTGGATGGCAGTCAATCACTTCTAGAGACTCTAAAAGACTTACCATGTTTTCCAAGAATGGTGTGGAACTGTAGCCTGGAGGTTTGTACACAACTGCTATCAGGGCAGGAAATGGAGCTTCAACCTTCAAAACCAAAAACTCAAGATCAGTCACATTATGTAGGTACTGTTTTTCACGGACCTGCACATGGTTTTTCACATAAACAGCAACTCCGCCTCCACTTCTGCGAGCCATCTCAGGAAAGTTAGTGTAGGACACATGTCTGTTGCGTTTGAACATGTTGTATCCGTCCAGCTGAAGACTTTCTGCAACAAAAGAGCCATGTAGGTGAGTTTCTGTGAGACACAGTACATCTGATAGACCCAGTTCATGATGACTCTTCAGGTCACTGATGTGAGATGGTAACCCTTCTGTGTTATGGTGAACAATGGTTAGAGTGTCTGGTCTGTTTACAGGTTCTCTCAGAAGAAGAAGAGGCATCAACTCTTCCACACTGGCCTGTCTCATGGTCTGCAGCGCTACGGTGACTTCAGGATTTGCGTAGATTTTAGTCTCATCCAGATCTAGTAAATACAATCCATTGAGTGAGGTCACACGACTAAGGGCCACATATGCCATTCCAGGTTCAAAGATGTTCTTTAGTGAGACCACAGCTGCTTGTGTTGTTAGGCCCTGGGTTTTGTGGACAGTGCAAGAGAATGCCAGCTTGACAGGAAACTGCCTACGTACCACTCCTCTTTGTTTCAGGTTATCCTCTGCTCTCTCAATGTATACCAGATCGTCAGATTCTGAAGCTCCACTGTGGTTGTTTCTCACAGATGCCTGGTTGTCCATTCTGAGTCCAAGTTTAATGATGTGTTGATCATTTTCTGAACGTACCACTCTGATTAGTTGTCCAAAAGCACCATTGACCAAACCGTTCTGTATGTTGATGTTTCTGGTGAGCATGACCCGTGCTCCTTCAGCCACTCTCAGAGAGTCAGGTAAATCACCTCGGCCGCCTTTCAAAGGTTGATCCTGTCGAGACATTCTGCCGGTTCGTGGGTCCTTCTGGAAATCATCTGCATCAACCTTGATAATACTAGAGTGAAACCGTTCCAAAGTCGCAGAGTTGTGGGCTTCTACTTTCCTATTGGTTGCAAAAATGTGCAGGGCGTCAGGGGGACAGTGTTCTGGTTCAGTGACGGTATGCGACAACAAACCTTTGTCATCTTGAGAGAGCTCCTCTGTCCTTTCTTTCACCCGAATCCGGTTCAGCATCTCTGCAAAGGCAACATCATCTTTCTGACGCATAATCTCAGTAAGCGTGATCATCTGAAAATGTTCATGCCAAAGGTCAATTTCTGCAGGGTCGAGCACACAGAGAGGTTTGGACTGTCTCACTGGTGGCAGCTGATAAAAGTCTCCAACAGCTAAAACTGACATTCCACCAAATGGTCTGTGACTGCCTTTAATCTGTTTCAGTCGTGCATCCACGTAGGCAAAAAGGGGCTTTGAAACCATCGAGATCTCATCAATAACAAGGATTTCTGCATTAATGAGTTCAGACCTTACCTCGTCCAGCTTGTTACCAAGTCCTTGAATTGGTGGTTTCAGGCTTCTTGGCAGTTTGAGGAGAGAGTGCAGTGTTGTTCCACAAATGTTGAAGGCTGCAGTTCCAGTGAAAGACGTCAACAGAACAGTTGGATTGGATAAATCGGCCTCCTCTGCATTTGCAGGCAGTCTGCTCAGTATCTTAGATGCTTCGGCGTGAATACATTTAATCAGATGGGACTTTCCGGTTCCTGCACCACCGTTGATGTAGTAGAAAAATGGATGTGGGTTTAGGCCACACACTTGTTTCAGGCACCAGTCTCTGACTGCATAGAACACACACGCCTGCTTCTGGTTGAGATTCTGATACATCTGACGTAACACAGAGGGATCAGTGGAAGGTGGTTCTCTGACGGCTCTGACTTCTGTTACAACATCAGCGTTGTAGTCTGGCACATTTTCCTGTTCGTTGTGATCGTCTGCTTGTCCTCTGTCTACCTCATCACACTGCAATCTCACAACTTCTGATTCAGGGGCAAGATTACACCACTCGTCCATGATAGTGTTTCTGTTTCGTTCAAATTCTTCCAAAGCTTCATTGATTTCATCTGAGCTTCCTTCATATTTCTCTTTGTTTCTCAGAACAATGAGTTTCACATACTCTGGATCATCTGAACCTGGTAGTTTGACCCATGCAGAGTTGTAAAAGGACTGAAATGTTGGAAAATTCGGTGTCTTCAGTTCCTGCTCTGATCGGTGAGGAAGGTATAGTCTTAATAATCGCCCACAAAACTCTTCGGGGTGCTTTTCCTCAGAACAGTGGTAATATCTGATAACGGCTGGCTTATCTTTCTTACGTCTTTGCACGTATCCCAGCTGATTGAGGAGAGGCAGCACACCTTTCCGTTTAGCTGCTTGAGCATTGACAATTGTACATGTTGCTGCAAAATCTGCTAAGCACATTCCCTCATACTCAGGTGTCTCAGGTCTGGCTTTGTACCTGTCATTCAAACTTGTCATCCAAATATTGTGACTGTCTGGTGTTGTGCTCTCCAGGAAAGACATGGGGCGACTCATTTTCACAGGATTGTCATCCGTTGGTACAAAGACTACACTACGGGAACTTTTTTTCATATGTAGGCCACATGCACGAGCCACACACTCCTGAGCGCTGATTTCTCTCTTTTTGGAATAAGCCTGCATGACTGCCTTCATCTCATTACACTCATTGACCCGGTCGATGATGGCCGTATCTATGACCTCTTTAAGGTACTGAGAGAGTTCACTTTCCTTTTTTGTGACGTATTTGGTCAGGTACATTACACATGAATAAACAGTCACAATGAAGGAAACATCAATGTTAGCGTCCCAGGCTTCCAGAAGAGGTGCATTGTAGTTGTTTATCCAGATGTCTTTTGGATCACGCTTCATTATGATTGTAGTTTTTTTGAACATGCATTGAAGACATTCTTCAAACACTTCTATTGTCAGGTTACATTGAGACAGAATCTCCTCAAAAGTCATTGATGCTACTTCAGGTTCCTTTAACAGCTTCATGAAAGGTTCCAGTTTCCTTTTTGCATTTGCAGTGTCCCGACTCTCTTCACATCTGGTGATCATTGTCCTTGTGCAGGGGGGTTTAGGGAAACCAAATCTACATCCAGAGTTCACACTCTTAAAACAGGTTTTAGTGTGGTTCCTGCTGTGTTTCTGCACTTCTGTTACCTTCTTGTACAGTTCAGGTTGTGTGTCTGGGTCGGGCAGTTGGGCTGAGATGTATCTGTCCACAAAGTCACAGATTGTCTGATCATCATCTTTCTCTACATCAGGGGCAAATCTTATCCAGAACAGAGCATGCACGTGGGGGCTGCCTCTGTGCTGAAACTCTATTCTGTAGAAGAAATCAAAGATCTCACCGAGTGGCTGAGCAGGAGAAAAAAGCAAGTCTCTGAATAATGCTTCAACACGCTTATCAAACATGCGCATGGTTGTTACTGGATTTGATCTTAGTATAACACACTTTTCTGTCCAGTTGAGCCCTTCAAAGTCAACGCCTTCACCTTGTTGTCTTTTTATGGCTGTAATCACTTCAGGCCATCTCATCTCAGCAGCAGAAAATGTGCAGAAGAATGTAGGAGTTCCCAGCTGTCTGATCATAGCAAACAACTCTTTGGTTGTCTTCTCCCAAAAAGAAGGTGTTCCTCTTAATGGCTGCATGAACCTGGTTGCATCTTTATTTCTTACCAGCCTCTCAACCTCTTGCTTATTTTGCAACATACCAGATGTTATCCGTCGTCCATCTTTGGTCAAAGTTTTGCCTTTCCTTAACTGTATGGTCATGCTGGATTTAGCCAGATGGATCTCGGTCACAAACTGCGCAAAGAACAAATAGTTGGTGTCTCTGGCAAAACGATCATCAACACTAAAAAGCCTGGACTTGAAATAACTGCTCGGTGTGACTTTAATACGTCTCCTTTCATCCAGAGTGTTCTGACCTGTAGGGAACTGAACAGGAAAAGCCATGGCTTCCAGTTTAGGTGTACGGAAAAAACTAACTGGATTGTTCCCTTCAGCAGGTGCCACACAGTAAATGTCATCACTGTAACTCAGGATCTCCTCAGAAACATCTAGAGGCTGAAGACATGACTCTAAAGCAAATCCTCCATTTGGTAAATCGCTGTCTTCTCCATCATTTCCCTCATCGTTCTGTTCTCTCTGTTCACTTTCTTCTCCATCATTTCCCTCATCGTTCTGTTCTCTCTGTTCACTTTCTTCTCCATCATTTTCCTCATTGTTCTGTTCTCTCTGTTCCTTTTCTAAATGTTTTTCCTCTTCACAAGACATGTCAACATCTGAGTCAGTTTCATTTTCTGCTTCACACAGTGCAGCCTTCTCACACCTGTCAATGTCCATTAAATCTTCCTCATCATAGTCATCATCTCTCATACTTGTGTTGTCATCATCATCATCATCATCTTCATCATCATTTAAAGTTGGGTCACAGAGCAAAGGTTCATCTCTGATTGTTACATCTTGATACTGTGGGTGGATCCGTTTTAATTTGTGCAGTGCTTGAATCAGTTTAGACCAGGTTACAGTCTGGAACAGCTGGTGACCTTTGAACCACAAGGTTCTCTTCAGTTTCACTCTTATGACATGAGACTTCCTTCTCAGTCTGGGTAAGGCATTGACAGTCTCCTGAACTTCTGCTGGAACACATACAACGTTTCCCCTGATGAGATTCTGTCTGCCTTTAGGAAGAGGAATAATCTTTGCAAAAGGAATGCATTTAGAAATCAGATGTCTCTCCATGATGTTCAGGTCTTGGAGTTCAGGAGGAATTTTTGAAAGGCCCATTGCATTTGCAACAGCTAGAGTTGGGATCAATCCTTTTTTCACATATTTAGAACAGGTGTGACAAATCCACTCCTTCTTTCTCTCATGGGGAGCTGAGCAGTTTTCTTTACAGTCTTCGTTACAAACATGAACGTATGTTCCTGTCAAACATTCTGCAACAACATCTGGATTTTTGGTGTAATTTGACCTTGTGCAGACTTTGACTTGGTTACGAAATGACGCTTTATGGCACACAGTGCAAACATAGGTAGGACCAGCTTTTATATTAGATCTGAAAACAGATATGGCTTCATTGATCAGACTGTTGTCTGTGTTACTTTGTACACTCTCAGCTTGTCTGTTCATCTGTCGATACTTTCTTTTGATGTTCGTGGCACATCTAAAATAATGCATCCTTCTAAAATGTTCATTGTTGTAATTCTTTCTCATGATCTGTCTCATTATTTCTCTGTGTCTCAGCCTGAATTCCTTCATGTTATAACGTTGAACAGAATAAGATCTTTGTCTGTCCCGAAACGATTTATTCTCTCTGTAACGGTTTACAAGATACTGTCTTTGCTTCTGCCTAAAACGTTCATTCTCTCTGTAACGGTTTACAAGATACTGTCTTTGCTTCTGCCTAAAATGTTCATTCTCTCTGTAACGGTTTACAAGATACTGTCTTTTTATTTTCCTAAAAAGTTCATTCTTTCTGTAACGGTTTACAAGATACTGTTTTTGCTTCTGCCTATAAGGTTCACTTTGTCTTTTATGGCTTCTAATATATAATAGTTTATTTTGTCGGTATTCTTTACTCTGCTTATATTGTTGAGAGTAATACACTTTCATGCAATCTTTTTTCTTTTGTCTATAGTCAGCATTTTCTCTGTAAGATTTCTTATTGTGCAGTTTCCTTTTCTGTCTGACAGCTGGATTGTTTTGATATGTATTTTTAGAATAAGTCTTTTTCTTTGTTTGTAATGTTTTGTCTAAAGTATAAAGCTGCCTTTCTTTCTGTTTTTGATTTTCTTTTCTCTGTAGTGGTTTCTGTGTGACCAGTGACCTCCTCTTAATTTTTCTCCTCTCCTGTTTGCTGAGTTTGGACAGTTTATGTGAGATTTCTTGCATTACTGACTCTGTAAGATGTCTGACACCAGTTGTACAGGAAGCAGTGTCTGGTTCTCTGTTGGAAATTTCATGGGCTGGATCACTTGGTGTTTCAGTGAACATTCCCTGTTGTCCTTCAGATGAAGTTAGTGTGACATCAGAATAATCAGAGGGACCATCATGGTTCATCACTTGAGCTGTAATGTTTGCTTCATTTGGAGGATTCTGTGTGAGAGATGGGACTTCAACCTCATTTTGTTGTACAACATTTTTCTGACATGTTGATGGTAAAATGTTTTCTGTCTGACCTGTGGCTCTTGGTGAGTTTGATTCATTAACATGGTTGAACATGTTAGGTTGAACATCATCAGTCTTGTTTCTGCTATCTGTTTGTACAGTAACATTTCTCTGCTCAGCTGCATGTTCACTGTAAAACTCAATAGGCTTCAGCTCATAATAACAGGAGTCTTGCACGTCAAATTTTGTGAACAATGTTCTGATCCTGGCTGTCATGTCACCCAGACAACTGAACTTCATCATCACAGCAGTCCCACGCTTAGGTATTGCTGGCAGACCGTTAGTATCGCGACTGTGGGGGTCAAAAATGCCGTATTTACCTGTTCTACATCTGAAAACAGTGATACAAAGTCCTGCCATAATCAGTAGAGCATACTGCACCTCTGAGGTCAAACAGNCGTATTTACCTGTTCTACATCTGAAAACAGCAATACAAAGTCCTGCCATAATCAGTAGAGCATACTGCACCTCTGAGGTCAAACAGGTCAGTCCTTGTGCAAGGCTGGGGAGCTGTCCAGGTCCAAATGTTCCATTACGTGAAATATGAGACATGTTCACGTTGTAATGAATCCTGCGAGCTGTAACTTCAGCTGGTAATTCATCTGAGGCTAAATGGTCACTTTTTGGAAATCTTCTCCTGGCTTCTTTGTACATTGCATGACCTTTATCCAACACTAG
Source organism: Garcialebias charrua (assembly GCA_038048925.1). Classification (NCBI taxonomy): domain Eukaryota; kingdom Metazoa; phylum Chordata; class Actinopteri; order Cyprinodontiformes; family Rivulidae; genus Garcialebias; species Garcialebias charrua. The sequence goes on along the minus strand of JBBPBX010055260.1, from coordinate 3,318 downwards.
GTTAAGATCTGATGTGGTGATGTTCTCATCTTCATGTAGAAATGATAAAAACACCAAACTGTTGGCCGTGCACTGTCTGTTTTTATACTCACCATAAATGTTTGAGGCCTGGCTTCTTGAAGCACGCACAATTGTTACAGATGGTTGTATATTGACACTGGGTTGATTAGACACTCCAGGAACATGGCTCTGAGGTTTAGTGGAATTACATACCTGTGGGTTGCTGTGGTTCACCTGATGTTCATCAATGTGTCTAAGTCCTCTCTTCAAAGCATCAGCATAAGAAATCTGTTCAGTTTGTGGAGCTTCATTTCTGCGTTGTGGACTCTCAGCGGCAGACACGGTCACATTAACCTCCTCAAGGTTCTGTAGAACTTGCTCACCTGTTGTTGGAGAGTGAACATCCTTCAGTTTCTGCCACCTCACTTTCTGAGCTTTTGATCGTTGGTTCTTCCTAGGCATTGTTAGACGTAAAGAAACAGATAATACTGTTATAAACAATATACTCCACCAAGACAAACTTGCTACCTTAAAACTTTTCAACTGCTTTGTTTTTTAGTCAAGAAATTTCTATATAATCTGACTGCTCAAAATATATTATAATCAACAGTCAAAATGTATCTGACTTAATCTTAGTAATAAACCTTTCTAAAATGATGTACAAAAAATACTTGCTCTAAATATTTATAAAATAGATAAAACCTCTAAAAGGTTTCGCTGACAAAAGGTTTTCTCAAATGAACTTTTAATTTATACAATATTATAGTAAGCTTAGTATTATTCTATACTAGTACTTAATGTTCCAATGGTTTCACAAATTATGTAGAAACTAGGCCAATACTAAAATGTCTGGCTACAGACTATAAATATTTAATACTGAAAATTTTGACTGAAAACCTGGTTTATAATAAACAGAAATAGGTATATTTTTGTAAAGATGTATTTGATGAACTATGTTTGACAGATAAATCAGATAGTCAGAGCAATGCTTTGTAGTTTTGATTAAAATAGGTACGTTTTTGTCAATATCCAAAAATAAGGCGAAACAGTGAGTCAGTAAAATGAGGCAAGAGTTACCAGTAATGGTAAACTCAACAGATCTAAAAACAGGGGAAGAGTTACTGGTAAACTCAACCGAGCCAAAAACAAGGGAAGAGTTACTGGTAAACTCAACCGAGCCAAAAAACAGGGGAAGAGTTACTGGTAAACTCAACACAATCCAAAAACCAGGGGAAGAGTTACTGGTAAACTCAACACAATCCAAAAACCAGGGGAAGAGTTACTGGTAAACTCAACACGAGCCAAAAATAGGGGAAGAGTTACTGGTAAACTCAACCGAGCCAAAACCAGATAGAGGGGATAGAGTAGATGATACAAGATAGAATAGCTTGTCAAATTAGATAGAGCTGTAGTGTAGAGATAGGTAGAATAGCTTTGTAATCAAAGAGAGAGCAGAGAGATAGATCAGGAAAGATAGAATTTCCAATTAGAGGGGAGAGGTGGATATCAGCACACCTGTAAGGCAAAATCAAAACACGAATTAGATATTCCATCAAGTGAGTACATTTAGTAAAGAAACTAATGCAAAAATAACATGTAATCCAACTTTAAAAACATCAAATGTGTGTGAAAATAACAATAGTCCAGTTTAACTCATGTCATATTTTCCTGATTACTTCAAAATAAGATTCATATAAATATATGAGTGGCAGTAATTTACACAATTTTATGAAATATACATTAAACTGTATAAAATAGATCAGCACTGATTAATGCAAGTAGTCTTTGATAAGATTTCAGCTAGAAAACAATTATCTAACTCCTACATGGAGTAACTTTTTGGTTAACAACCATTTCTCATCAGGCTGATGAGTTTAGATCAAGATCAATGAATTCAACTGACCCGCACGCGATGGTTCCACGCCGTCTGACCTGAGCGAGGGACCCTCCGCTCCAGTGCTAACAACATGCTACGGTAACACTCAAAAGTGCTGGTTCTGGTCGTTCAGCTTGGTGTTTGTGCTGGCTGTGTGTTATTTTAGTTAAACCTTTATTTAGCTGGTTAGATATGATTGAGACAGTTTACACATCTTTTTTGGATTTAAAGCTGTGTTTAACTCCGACCACTGCCATTTTCTCTTGTTCCTTGGTGAAGCTGTGGTGGCTATGTTTTTGTCCGTATAATTTGCTCTGGTTGTTCGTGTCTGCTTGTTCGCCATCTTTGCCTTTCTACTGCCTACAGATATGGTGCGGACGGAGCTATTGCGCAATACTGGGGCGTGTCTGGGAACTATGTATTCTAAGATGGGAGTTGTTCAATTTTTCAGAAATCCACTTTGGTCTTGATCCAAACTATAAACATCAGTAAGTGGATTTGACTTTTTTAAAACAACCCTAAGCTTCAAAGTTTCAAACTAATTCATGCACGTTTTCTTCTAACATTGACCGTCCCATCACTTTAATGGCAAATTATTTATAGGTGTAGTTTTTATTTTTAAAAATATGTAATCTGTATTTTAGTCAGAGTCAGAGAGTCTTTATTGTCATTTGCACCGTATGTGGTACATGTGATGAAAACGAGATTATGTACACAGGGTCCCAGTTACATCCAACAACAAACAAATCCATAAATTTTTATTATGGATGTACAGTAGAGGTAGTTGGAGTGAGGACAGAGTGAGATGGAGGAGGCTGACTCGCTGTTTCAGACACAGAAAAAGGGAAAAGACAAATGAAGAATATGATTTAAAACTGCTTTTTATAATGCTAAAAGTCCATCTAGACGTGCACTGCAAATTAACTATAAATGTTGTAGAATATGATATGTGTTATTAATATACAAAATGGCATATATAAATAAATAATAACATTCATTCTTTTTTTTAATGATAAAAATATGATACTCCTGCAGGGAGTGTCCCTGGCTGCACTGGAAGTGTAAAGACTTTCTGCTACTAATTACTACTATTTTGCACCACTGAATTTTCTGTAATTTACTATGTAATGCAAAATTAACAGTGATGAATAAGATTTATAAATTAATTTTTACATGAAACACTTGTCAGTCGTTAGAATTAAACTCTTGTCTAAACTGAGGTTGTTCCAAAATTAACAAGATTACAGAAGCCATTTTTGTCGAAATCCTGTTAGCTGGAGGACTTTGCTCTGTGTGCATAAGGAATCAGATCACAAATTTATACGTCAGTGGGTATGACAGTGCTTTTAGTTTGGTCTTTTTATGAATCCATGTGTGTCACAAGACAATAACTGTGGTTGCTTCACTTCTAAAATTACTCTAACGCCCAGATTAATGTGGAT
>JBBPBX010055259.1:11870-23166 GCA_038048925.1 Garcialebias charrua | reverse complement strand
TACAACAAAAACTTTCTCAGTGAGTTTTCAGAACTACTGGCTGACCTAATGCCAAAGTTTGACTCTTGGCTTTTCTGTGGGGACTTCAACGTGCACACCTGCTGCCCAAGTAATCAGCTTGGATGTGAGTTTCAGGACCTCCTGGACTCTTTCAACCTGTCACAGTCGGTCTCGGGGGCCACACACAGTCAGGGTCATACACTCGATTTAATTATCTCCCACGGCCTTCAAATACCTGCTGTGGAGATCCTGGACACCTGTATTTCAGATCATTTTCCCATATTATTTGAAATTTTCACCTCTCCTGCACCGAAAGCTATTCTCCCAGCACGTTTCTGCCGCTCCATCACGCCATTAACTCCAAGCAGTGATGGCATAGTTACATTGAAAAAGTAACTTAGTTAAGTTACTGATTAGTCCTTGGGAAAAGTAACTTAGTTAAGTTACTGATTACTTGATTTGGAAAGTAACTAAGTTAGATTACTAAGTTACTTTATTAGTTACTTTCAGCAGCCGCTGACAAGAACCCTCTGTCACAATACATAAAAAATTTAAATGTTTTAATAAAATAATTACTAATAAATATTCAAAAAACAAAATACAGTAGTCTTTCTTGACTTCACTAAACAAATAATATTTTTACAAAAAAGACTTATAAAATGTTTATTTTGAAAATGTGTCAAGTAAACAATACGTTTGTATGAAAATAAATAAAAGCATGAGCCACTGGCCAAAAGGATGGTCCAGCACAGAAGATCAACATCATCAGGTCAGGACTCTGCAGTCTACACTCATCTCCAGGCCAGCGGTCACTCTTTCAGGGATGAAGATGTTCACATCCTTGATAGAGAGGAACGATGGTTTGAGAGAGGAGGAGGCCATCTTTGTGAAAAGAAACCATCCATCATTAAACAGAGGTGGAGGCCTCTGGGTTCAACTGTCCCCCTCTTACAATGCTGTTATTGCTAGTATCACTCAGCCCTCTGTGAATAGCAAACAACCATCAGGGTGCTGCTAACTATCCATTGTTAGGCTGATGGTCCGTGAGCAGCTGGTTTCAGCTGTCAGCAGCAAACTGGTTCATCCACTGTGAGAGGGTGCTACAGTATTTATAAGATTGAGATGAATACAGCATCTCAGACTGAGGAAGTCTTTTGGACAAAAGATAAAACGTTTCTACAATTTTTTTTGTTCTGTTTTGTTTTTTGAATGTCCAGAGGACCAGACTTAGCATTTTTAGATTTTTCTACCTGGATTATTGAGCATGCATCAGGGTCATCATCACACGCTTCTTAGCTGCAGGTGGATGTCCCTCAAGAGGAAAAAGACAGCTGCTTCCTCTGTCTCAGACTGGAAATAACACAAACAGGTAAAAAAATAAAAATAGTTAATAAGATTATCATTTTAAATTAAAAAGGTTAATTATTAATAAAAGAACAATACCTCTTCTTGTGGTTGGATCTCTCGGTCATCATCAGGGCAGGGATTTATTCAGCTCCAGGACTTGTTGACATCAGTTTTTTCATAAAGTGATTAACTTTTTGGCTGGTGTTGACATGATGATGGACGTGATGGAAGACGTTTTAGAGACGCTCAGTTAATTTAAAGCCTGCACAGCAACAACAACATTTCAGACGTAGATCCAGAGCTGTAAAATGTCCTACAGTTTGTGTTATTGACTGATCTGACCTACCTGAAGGCTGTTTTAATGCTGCTGCTGCTCTGTTAGCAGTGTTTACAAGCTGCTCCTCGTTCACGTTCGGATCACGTCGTTAAGTCCGTTCAAGTTAGACGTGTTGTCTGCTGCAGATCCAGTCTCCGTGAAACAAAGTCCACACACCGTTTTGGATGTGCGCTCGTGTTTTTAACAAGTCACAACGTTCCCAAACAAACAGGAGACCGCAGCGAGATGCTAAACCTAGCTTAATGCTAACGTGTGCTACAAGACACCGGGCGGTCGCATAGACTGACGTCACTCCTGTCTTTTTTTTTTATCGCTCCCCCCGAGACGCATTGGCGAAATAAAATAAAATTACAGTTCTACAGAAAATGGCAAAAAAGTAACGCACAATAATTTGGAGTGAGTAAATTTAATCTGATTACTGGAGTTTCAAATAGCAACGCGTTAGATTACACGTTACTGAAAAAAGTGGTCCGACCAGAGTAACGCGTTACAAAGTAACGCGTTAGTGACATCACTGACTCCAAGTCAGTTCACTGATGCCTTTAAGAGCACTGAATTTTGCTCTGCTGTCAGCCTGGACCCATCTCTACATCCTGAGGACTTCATCAGCTCCTTCCATCACACCTGCACGACGATCTTGGACTCCATCGCTCCTCTCAAACAGGCATCTTCAAAGAACAAACCTTCACCATGGCTCAACGAAACGACGCGAGCTCTTCGACAACGTTGCAGAAAAGCAGAGCGAATATGGAAGCGCGACCGGCTTCATGTATCTCAAGGAATACTGAGAGACTGTCTCTGTGAGTATCATAATGCTGTGAAACAGGCCAAGTCACAGTACCTCTCCAATTTAATCTCCACCAGCTCCAACCGGCCGAGGACGCTTTTCAGCACACTCCAGTCTGTCATCAACCCATCTGTCAATGTTCTGAAAACTGCCACACAGTCTACCTGCGATGACTTTCAGAGCTATTTTGTCAACAAAATAGACTCTATCAGACAGAACATTGTCAGTTCATCCAACACCATCCAGTCATGTACCTCTGCAATAACCACAGCTGTTTTTGACCAATTTGACCTGGTCTCACTGCCTCACCTCACCAAGGTGGTTCAGCAGATGAAACCAACTAACTGTTCTCTGGACATCATTCCCTCTAAAATGTTCAAACAATCCTTTGATGTAATTGGTCCTTGTGTTTTGTCATTTATTAACAGCTGTCTATCTTCAGGTTTTGTGCCATCTGCTTTCAAACACGCTGTGGTCAGGCCTCTTCTCAAAAAACCAGGCCTAGATCCTACAGCTCTCTCTAATTTCAGACCAGTTTCCCATCTGTCATTTCTATCAAAGGTCCTAGAAAAGATTGTTTTTATTCAACTTCAATCTTTTCTAGAACTCAACAACCTGTTTGAAAAATTTCAGTCAGGTTTTCGAGCTCGTCACAGCACTGAATCTGCACTGCTCAAAGTACAGAATGACATTCTTCTGTCCCTGGATGCAAAAAACCCTGCTCTGCTGGTGATGTTAGACCTCTCAGCAGCTTTTGACACCGTCGACCATCAGGTACTAATCAACCGCTTGTCTCAGCAGGTTGGCCTCCAGGGAGCTGTGCTTGAGTGGTTCAAATCTTACCTGTCTGGGAGAACTTTTTCTGTCATGATAGGCGATCTGTCCTCCTCTTCATCAACCCCTCTGACCTCTGGCGTACCACAGGGATCTATTCTAGGGCCAGTCCTCTTCTCTCTTTACATGCTGCCATTAGGATCAATCATTGCACGTCATAACCTGTCTTTTCACATGTATGCAGACGATTTACAAATCTATCTGCCAGTCACTCCCAACCCCTCACCCAGTTCAAACACTCTTGTCAACTGCTTAAATGACATTAAGCACTGGCTCTCTCAAAACTTCCTCCACCTAAACACAGATAAAACTGAATGCATTTTATTTGGTGCACCTGGTGACACCAGCAACATCCTTCCCAGTCCCAGTGTTGGTTTTCCCCTCCCCCACTTCAACCCGGTGGTCAGAAATCTTGGAGTGCAGCTTGACTCCAACTTAAAGTTTGATAAACAGATCAGTTCTGTTGTCAAGACCAGCTTTTTCCAGCTCCGTCTGCTCTCCAAAGTCAAGTCATTTCTCAGCCGTGGTGATCTGGAGAAGGCCATCCATGCCTTTGTGACCTCCAGACTTGATTATTGTAATGCTTTGTATGTTGGTATTAATCAATCCTCCATCTCCCGTTTACAGCTTGTACAGAACTCTGCCGCGCGCTTTTTGACCAACACACGAAAATATGAACACATCACTCCTGTCCTGTCCTCTCTACACTGGCTCCCGGTTCAGTTCAGGATACAGTTCAAGCTGCTCCTGTTTGTTTTCAAAGCTCTGAATGGACTTGCTCCTCTGTACATCTCAGAACTTTTGAAAGCCCATCAGCCCGGCAGAGATTTACGATCTGCCAGTCAACACCTGCTGGAGGTGCCTCGCTCAAGGTACAAACAATGGGGAGACCGGTCATTTTCTGTTGCCGGCCCAAAAGCCTGGAACAGTCTCCCCCTTGAGCTGCGTGCCACCTCTGATCTGACTCTGTTCAAAACCAGACTGAAGACCCACTTGTTCAAAAAAGCTTTCAGTGTGTAACTTTTATTACTTTTGGTATTTTAATATGTAGCATTTTTTATTTCCATTGCCTTTTTATTTCCACTTGTTCAAATAAGCTTCCAGTGTGTAACTTTTATTACTTTTGGTATTTTAATATGTAACATTTTTTATTTCCATTGCCTTTTTATTTCCACTTGTTCAAAAAAGCTTTCAGTGTGTAACTTTTATTACTTGTGTTATTTTAGTGTTATTTTAGTATGTAGCATTTTTTATTTCCATTGCCTTCTTTTATTGCTGTTGTTTCTTATTCTATTTTCATTGATTTATTGTTCCAGTTTATTCATCTTTTTATCCTGTTAAGCACCTTGGTCAATGCAAGGCATTGTAGGAAGGTGCTATACAAATAAAGTTTATTATTATTATTACTTTGTTCACGTGTTACAAGTACTTGGTCAAGAGTAGAAAAAACATTTTAAGACATTAAATTGAGCAAAAATATATTTAAAAGTTTCCATGACATTTTCAACATGGTCATGTCTTAGAAAAATTAAAATTAATCACCAAAAGACAACAGAACAGGTTGAGAGTGAAATAAATTAAATTCATTTGCATCCCGATGTATGTGCAATAATCAAGGTAGATGAATCTAACAAGGTTAAGTCAGGTCCTCTGGACGCATCCATCCAGAGGACCTGACTTAATCGTGTTAGAGTTATTTGCATTTAGTTTCTGCCTCCAAACATCTCCATGTTAAATCTGCACCCTGAAAATTAACATTTTACATTCTATGTTTAAGGTAAAATATATAATATCGCTTTTAAAAAATGTTGGGCAGTTTGAAAATTATAAATAAACAATTTGCACATAACATATGAGTAGGAAAACAAGTTTAGGTCAGGCACAAGACAGAAATAGGAAGAAAAAAAAAGCTCTTTGATTCTACATTTATTGGGTAAACTGCTGTTTTCTTGCCATAGTTAAGAGAAACTTATTTATTTGCTTTAGCTTTTTGAATTGACTAATTTAAATATTTATTTATTTATTGTTTTTGAATATGTTAACCTTTGACAAAGGCTAATGGATCAGAAGGTCTATGTGGCTTAATAAATCTCTGCTGATCATAACATATTTCTTCAATCTATAAAAAACTACACTCCTTAATAAAACCTTCCGAGCACATTTGAATGGAGCAACAACACCAGTATTACATTAATGCTGCAAAGTATACTTGCACATACACATGCACAGTCATACAACTCAGAGAGATACATTATGAATTCCTGGCCATATCCATCCGGTGACACGTTTCATGCACCACTGCAACAAACACGAGAAGTGCATACCAGAAACAGGCCAACAAGGATGCAAAACAGGAGCATCAGCATGAGTGCACGCAACTGCTCCTTTCATCTGCAGCCTCTCAGCCACCCGGCTGCTTGTTTGACTTATTAAATATGGATCAATTACATTACCCACACTACTTCCCAATTTAATGTTTGCAAAGAAGGGGAAAAAAAACTCTTTCTTTTCATGTGTTCGCCTGCTGGGTACAAAAATCTCACCAACAGCTCTCAGCTGAACCAGAATTTCCAGCCTTACACCTCTCCTGGAATGGATTGGCTGTGTATACTGGTGAGAGTTAAAGTAATTAAGTTACATCTGGATGAATAAATTAGTTTAGCAACTTCTCCCAAAATTCATTTACATCTAGATGACATGGCACACAGGTTCATTACGGCTCCTGAAGCTTATTCAAGACAACATCGACCGATTGCATCCTAACTCATTCAGCTTGATGCTGTGACTGCAACAAAAACGTGTGCAGTAACTCGTACTCTGCTGTGATAAATTACAAGAACAGAAGCTTGAGATGAACTGCAAAGAGACCCCAAAGGGCAGTAAAGATAAATGTTTCGGCAACTCTTGTTCAACTAGTCCTAATTAAATGGTAAATTCATGCTCAATGCCTCAGATATGATTAAAATGGGATTTTGCACAATAGCCCCTATTTTACTTTCTTGCATTGTGTTGTAAAGAAGGCAGGGATCTTTTGAAAAAAAAAAGATTAAAATTGGGAGATGGAGTACAGCATAACAAGAATTTGTTAATAAATAAAATAAGCTGAACTTGTTACTCTTTAGGAGGATGACTAAAGAGCTGTTTAGATCATTATTTTTCTGCACATTTGTAGTATTCAGCATTCACATTCTTGTAGGTGCATTTGTGTTATAATCATTATTGCCTCATTTATTTGCATTTATAGTAAGAATACTGAGGTGCATCTAAAAAAAATTATATTGTGGAAATAGTTCAATTTTTTGTCACATTTGATTAGTGTGCTTAGTGTATTTTTGTTAGTTCATATCTTAGTTCTTATTACTGTTTTTCTTTTACATTTTAATACTTGCACTGGATGTAACTGGGACCCTGTGTACACAATTTATTTCCATCACATATACCACATGTGGTGGAACCTTGAAACATGAAATCTTGATAAATTACATACAAAGTAGATTCATTACACAGAGTGAAATAGTTCAAGCATTTTTTATTGTAATTTTGATGATTATGGTTTTCAAATAAAGAAAAACCAAAATACAGTGTCTCGGAAAATGAGAAGATTCCACAACCAGCTTTGGTACCTTTATCAGTGTGGGCCAGAGCAGAGTACCGTACTGGAAAATGAAACCATCATCTCCATAAAGCTTTTCAGCAGAAGGAAGCATGAAGTGTTTAAAATGTCCTGGTGCTGCGTGGACTGTGGACTTCAGAAAACCCAGTGGATCAACACCAGCAGATGACATGGACCAAAACCATACCTGAATGTAGAAACTTCACTCTGGACTTCAACAACATGGATTCTGGACATATCCACTCTTCCTCCAGACTCTGAGAGCTTGATTTACAAATGATGTGCAAAATTAGCTTCATCTGAAAAGAGGACGTTGGATCAGTTCAATTCAATTATTTATAATAATAATAATAATAATAATAATAATAATAATAATAATAATAATAATAATAATAATAATAATAATAATCATTTTATTTAAAAGCGCCTTTCAGGACACCCAAGGACACTTAACAAACCAATACAGTGCAAACATTATCAGTGACAAATTGAAATATAAAATACATAAAGATTATAAAATGCAAAATAATAAAAATACATTTAGTAAAGTTAATGATAAGCTAGTCTAAAGAGATGTGTTTTCAGGGCTGTCTTGAACAGAGAAAGGGAGGTGGTGTTTCGAAGGTCTGGCGGTAGAGCGTTCCAGAGGTGAGGGGCAGAGCAGGTGAAGGCCCTGCTCCCCATGGTGGAGAGGCGGGCAGAGGGTACATGGAGATGTAGCGAAGAGGAGGATCTGAGAGAGCGTGATGGGATGGAGATTTGTAGGAGGTCAGATAGATAAGGAGGGGCAAGGTTGTGGATAGATTTGAACGTGAGAAGTAGAATTTTGAAGATGATGCGTGATTTAACCGGGAGCCAGTGGAGCTGCTGCAGGACAGGAGTGATGTGGTTATAGGAGGAGGTTTGAGTGATGACACGGGCAGCTGAGTTCTGGACCATCTGTAACTTGTGGAGAGATTTGTTGGGGAGGCCGTAGAGAAGGGAGTTGCAGTAATCGATACGGGAAGTCACAAGACTGTGCACCAGGATGGCTGTGGAGCGGGGTGTGAGAGAAGGACGGAGACGGTTAATATTACGGAGGTGGAAATAGGCAGACTGAGTAATATTGTTGATGTGTGAAGTGAAGGAGAGAGTGGTGTTGAGAATGACACCGAGGCTCTTGACCTGAGGGGAGGGGGATAGCAGAGTTGTTAAGGGGGACGAGAAGATGTTCTGATTAAACCAGTGATTTAGCTCATTGGAGGGTGGGTGGGTGGAGTCAGGTTTTTATGACAAGTAGAGATGTGTGTCATCAGCATAACAGTGGAAATGGACGCCGTATTTGCGGAAGATGTGACCTAGAGGAAGGAGGTAAATGATGAAGAGGAGGGGTCCGAGGACAGAGCCTTGGGGGACACCCGTGGAGACAGGGGAAGACTGGGAGCGGAAGGATTTAAGCTGAATGAATTGAGTGCGGTCAGAGAGATAGGAGTTGAACCAGTCTAACGGGGTACCTGAGATGCCAATGGAGGTTAGTCTGTTGAGGAGGATAGAATGACAGATGGTGTCGAAGGCAGAACTTAGATCAAGAAGAATGAGGATGGACAGAAGACCAGAGTCAGCAGCAAGAAGAAGGTTGTTAGTAATTTTTACTAGAGCTGTTTCGGTGCTATGGTGGGGGCGAAAACCAATTGAAACTCTTCATAAATGTTCTTGTTGGACAGGTGTGAGTGAAGTTGACTAGCAACAGTTTTTTCAAGAATCTTGGAGATGAAGGGCAGATTGGAGATCGGACGAAGATTACTGAAGTTTAGTGTCAAGTAGCAACAGAAGTCTTCTCAGGGCACTGTCCAGAAACATTCATACATTCACTATATATACACATATACATATATACATATACACATACACATATACATATATACACATATACATATATATATATATATATATATACACATACACATATACATATATACACATATACATATATACACATATACGTTCAGTGAGGACTGAACTTGGAAAAAGGGCCTTCTCCTATTCCGCTCCAGCTTCCTGGAATATCTTACAAAAAGATCTGAAGCTCTCAAACTTGACTTCTCTAAATGGTTTTCAGAATCTGTTGGAATCCTGGCAAAAACCAATGCAGATTTGTTCCTGTCTTTGATTCTATACGTTTACCTTATAATGTTTTGCTAGTTTTTTGATACTTTGTTAAAAAAAAAAAAAAAAAAAATTTTTTTTTTTTCCCTCTCTTTTGTTTTCTATTGTTTATTGTTTGTTTGTTTGTTTATTGTTTAAGGAAATTCTACCATTGCTGTTCATTGTTCTTTAGTTTTAGCAGGTCGCTTTCGTATGACTCATTCAGTCCTGGGAGTCCTGGATAAGTAATGGGAGTTCACCTCCTAATGTTCTAACTGTCCGCTGTACATAGTTCATGTAACAGTTTGACTTTTACCCTTTTTTGTGGATGTTTTTGCAGCCAGAGAGTGATCCTCTCTCCAGCAATGTAAAAAAATAAAAAAAATAAAAAAACAACAACAAAACTGAAAACTGAGCCCTTTAGCTATCGGGCCACTCTGCATCCAAAATGGCTGAATGAATTAGCTATTTTTGGAGGCAAATTCACCTCGATCGAGGGGTTTTATCGACCGAGGGGTGGGCCCATCCGGTAGGTGGGCGTGGACTAAAAGGTTTTCAGTAGGCGCTGACGCGCGGGGGAGGTTTCCAATAGGAGCTAAAGGGCTCCGCTATACTCGTAGAATCTGGGGTTATGATACGTAACCAACGTTCTTTCTGTTCCTCACTGACTGGTCACAGTACAATTTATTGTTCACAATCACATTCAGTAAATAGAACAGAGTATAATGTGTCTAAATCTTCTTTGATTAAGTAGAAACAGATGATGCATGATGAATGCATGAAATACACATTTGTCTCAACACCCATATATCCAGCAGTCACTGTGCAAGAGGCAGGAGACGCACTAGATAGGTCTCCAGTCCATCACAGGGACACATAGAGACAAACGAGACAAACAACCATTCACTCTCTCAATCACACCTAGAGACATTTTAGAGTTACCAATCAGACTAACAGATATGTTTTTAGTCTGTGGGAAGACTGGAGTACCCAAAGAAAACCCACGCATGCACAGAGAGCATGCAAACTCCACCCAGAAAGGTCCCTGGCTGAGATTCGATCCATCAACCTTCTTGGCAAGAGGCAACAGCTCTGCCAACTGAGCTGCCATGCTGCCTGAGAAATGGATACATTTGAGTTTTTAGGGCAAAATGATATGATGATAATAAGTATGGTGAATTACTGATGGTTGGTGTGTTTCTTTGTAAAAAACCAACAAGTGGGTTGAGGAAATTTCCACACAGCATGTTAAATACAGAAAACTCAACCTGGACCAATTAAAGTAAATCAAAATCAACTTCTATTATTTACACCAAGGAAACTTGCTTCTGTCCATTTATGTGCCACTCAGGCCATGTTACAATACAATGACCATTAATAAATGGTAAATGGACTGTACTTATATAGCACTTTTCTATCTTATCAAGATACTCAAAGTGCTTTACAACAATCTGTGTCCTCATTTAACCATTTATACAGCACTCTACTAGATCTATACAAAGACTAATCAGAGCTTTATCACATTCATACACAGATGAGACACACATGGGAGGCAATGAGGAGTTCAGTGTCTTGCCCAGGGACACTTCAACATATGACTGCTGGTGGAATTGAACATTGGAGGACGACTGCTTTAACCACTCAGCCACAGCTGTCCAATATTCTGTTCTATTCATATTAACATGAAACCATACATTTTACAAACAGATTGCAAAAAGGCAATTGTTACTGAACTAAATTTTAAAAAATGATTTGCAACATAATGCATAAGCTACATTTATTGATGTTACTGTATTGGATTCTGTGTATTTTTTTATGGTTCATGCTTAACCGATTTAAAAGTGCTTTCTGTTGAATATTACCTTATTACCACAATGAAAGAAGCCAAACCACTTCCAAGCCTTGCTGGAGTTTGATCGCTGTAAAATGTTTTGTCAGCTTCTTGCCAACTCGTGTTGTTCAGCTTTTGATGCCTCCAGGGCAGTAAAATCTTGTTTATGACATCTTTTTGAACTGCCATATTTAAATTGTGATGCTGAACAGAAGAGCAATGAACAGATCAAACTTCCCTGTTGTTTAGTACATTATTAATCAGCCCTACGTCTTCTGTCTCAGTGCCCACGGGTTGTGTTGGGACTGACTTCAGCACCTCTGAATGAGGTCAGTCACTGTGTATAACCCTCAAGCTCATCTTTCTCTACAAAGCAACATGTCATCCAGGGAAGTGCTGTGCTGGTCACTCACAAACCTGTAG
>JBBPBX010055259.1:0-10914 GCA_038048925.1 Garcialebias charrua | reverse complement strand
ACCCTCTGATTCTGACAATATGACGCTTAGGCAGCCAAAACATTCATACCTTAACTGATTTAGTGTTAGTTTGATTGAATTCAATATACCTTGATGAAAAAGAAAGTACAAGCAAAAAAATAAAATTAAATAAATCTATTGGAATGAGATGTTGAGTAGGGAGTGAGAATGAGTTGGATAAATTGGTCTTAAATTACCATAGTAAGGAATATATTAATGTAAAAACCCTCTAGACAGTTTAACACTCTTGAAGTAACTCAGTAATGAAGATCAAAATATATTTTCCAGATGTTTGATGTCAGATCATGTGCTGATGTAAAATAGTTCACATACAAAGGCACATTGATCAATTCCTGTCAGGCTACAACACATTCAACCCACATGCCTAACTTCACAACTTTTTTAACGTTAGATAATTCAAAAATGAATCCAGTTCTCCGCTTGAATTCTGAAAAAACGAGCCCAATGCGTAGCAGTAATGGCACAAGAAAAAGTTTCACAGTAACAAATGTATGCTTCTTTTAATTTAGCATACAAGTTTCAATCTGAATCCAACTCAACCATGTGCCATTTGCAGGTCAAAAAGTCATGGGATTTGCTAACTGCTGCAGTGACCAAGCTAACGACTATTAGCAATGCATGCATTTGATGTTATATTTCTCTGCATTTTTTGCAGCAACGATATGAGCTGATAAAAGCATAAATATAAAGTTTATTTCTGCAACTATCACCAACTCCCCATGTCTGAATTCTAATTTTAGGGGGGTTGTAAAATAATGATTGTTCTACTTGTACTCTGAAACCTCTGAGTACAAACAGAAAAGCTCCTTTATTCATCATATGCTCGTGTGAACGACTTTAATTTGAATTACTTTTTCAAAAGATTCCCCAAGGAATCAATCTACTTGCAAGGTATTTGGGTAATAATTAAATAGATTGAAATTCACTGGCCCAAAGATGTAAGAAAACAAACCAAATAAAAAAAACTCCTGAAGTTACCAAATGATCCCAATAAGTGCATAATTTAAATTATATTAAAATGCTTTATTAAAAAAAAGTTCAACATTTTACTTTCAAGAATAAGTATCTTCTTAAAATATTTAATTTTAAAGCTAATTTTGACTGTTTAAGATCCAATACACGACAAGATGGCAAGTCCTTGTTAACAAAATATCAAAAGTCAGAATGAGCTTGCTTGACCAAAGAGTTCCTGAAAAACACAGTGGCTCCTGTTTTTAATGTCGTTTGATGTTTCCTCCCAGTTATTGCTTAACACAACACAGTGAATGTTTAAGGACAAAGGAATTAGAATAAAGTCAGATGCAGACCTATGGTAAAAATGGCTCTTTTTTAAGTTTCCAGGGCACATAATGATAAACATTCAAATATTCAGAGATTCAGGGATTATTTATTTACGTTCCACTACATGTGGTCCATGTGGTGGAACGAAATTGTGTACACCGGGTCCCAGTTACATCCAACAATAAAATTTAAAAGAAAAACAGTAATACGATCTAAGATATGAACTAAGAAAAACATCTACTAAATATACACCAAGCACAAATAGCATTAAAACAATGAACAAAATGTGCCGAACAGCAGCACAAACATGAGCCTGTGTGAGCGGATGAGCATGAACGAACATAGCAAACATGAGAAATGATCATAATTTCTGAAAAATGTCTATTTTGATTCTAAAAGGAGTCACTGAAAACTGAGACTTTAAAGCTCCCAGCTGTGAAAAGCCATTATAAATTAGATCTTATTGTTCCATATTTTCTTAACAGAGCACTTTGCTCTCAGACTGCAGGTTTACTTGTGGTTCCTAGAGTTTCCAAAAGCAGAATGAGAGGAAGATCTTTCAGTTTTTCCTTTCCACTGTTGCCTTTGTGCTTGTTCAGAATGGGAGACTCCAACAAAGTGAAAATTCAACACCATCTGCTGCTTCCTTAGAATAAGAACTTTTACTAATTGACGTTTTATATACAGTATATGAATGTTTCTGTTCTGCCCTGAGACTTCTGTTGTGTCTTGGAGCTGTATAAAATATTTGAATTGAATTGAAAACATATCTTTTTATTTTTTCAGTTAAACCTGCGTTTGGGTGTAGGCCAGAGGTGCAAATGCAGCAGAAATTCTCCATTTTCAAAAAATGTCTGTTGTAATGTAGACAAGGCCCTATTTCCCCAGTTTCCGATAACTCCAGGTGTATGGTGCATTCACTGACATGAAAAGACAAATGCCCTTAAATAGAGTTGAGGGCTTCAAAACAAACTGGAAATAAAGAGGGTTGAGTTACAGTAACTCTGAAAGTATTGCTAGCATCAAGTCAAGCCTTAATGGGTATTTTGTTTGATTTTTTGTTCTGATAAACATCTGTTTATTTAACAGGATGATTTTTATATATTTTTATGAATGGACTGTTTAGTGATTTTTTTCTGCACAGCAAACGTGTTGTATAACTAAATGCAAGTTCCTTTTGAATTGTGTGTATGAACACGGATGTGTGTTAATGTGCATGTGAGTTCAGCATCAGCATGAAGGCTGACCACAAACTGCAAAAACTTTGGTTTACGGACAGACAAAAAAAGCTTGCTGTTTTAACATGGAAGGAATGCGAGTAAAAACACACAAAGCATTTGTGTCTTTTTCACACTCAACAACATGGAGAAAAACTTTCCTGAAAGAAATCTTTAAGGAAACTAAATCTTCTGGATCAGAACCACAGCGGCCTCTCGCAGCGCCAGGCCTAATGGCTGCTGCTGTTTACCTAGCCATGTGACTGAAGCCGCGATACGACCGCTGACGTCAGCTTGCATTCCTCACATTCATCAAACCCAGTTCTCACTGATATTGTCTCAGACACGCCGAGACAGAGGGCGCAAAGAGCACACATTACAAAAGCAGCCATAATTTATTGGGCCTGTGTTTGCTATATTTATCTTCTCCGGATAAAATAAATAAACTCCGCTTTGCCATCTGTTTGCAAAAACAGTCAAGCACTCATGGACATACGTTGCCTGAAATAGTTCTCCTGTTCCAGTTAAAACATGGAGTCCATAAATAATTGCATAACTGCTGTCAAGAGAAGGATACGCCCTCTGCTTTGCCTTAGCTACTTCCCTCTTTGCTCTATGTCCCATCTCCTTATATTCCTGTCTCCTCTCTTCAGTCCTCTCACTGTCATATTTCTTCTTGGCTAATCTCTTTCTTTGAATGGCGTCCTGCACTTCACTATTCCACCACCAGGTTTCCTTATCTTCCATTCTCTGTCCAGATGACACACCAAGTACCTTCCTACCTGTCTCTCTAATTACTGTTGCTGTAGTAGCCCAGTCACTTGGAAGCTCTTTCTTACCACCCAGAGCCTTTAACAGCTCGTCTCTGAATTTCTCACAACATTCTTCTTTCTTTAGCTTCCACCATTTGGTCTTCTTCTCTGATTTTACTATTTTTCTCTTCTTCGCAACAACAGTCATTCTACACACAACCATCTGATGCTGTCTGGCCACGCTCTCCCCTGCCACAACCTTACAGTCTCCAATCTCTCTCAGGTTTCCTCTTCTACACAGAATGTAGTCGACCTGTGTACTCCTTCCTCCACTCTTATAGGTCACTCTATGTTCCTCCCTCTTTTGGAAATAGGTATTGACTATAGCCATTTCCATTCTCTTGGCAAAATCCACCACCATCTGTCCTTCCTGGTTTCTTTCCTTGACACCAAACCTACCCATCACTTCCTCATCCTCTGTGGGTAATCTGCGCTGCCGTTTGGCGCATAGGCACAAACAACAGTCAGAGCCCATCACCCCACACGTAGGCGAAAGGAGGCTACCCTCTCGTTCACCGGTGTAAACCCCAACGTACAGGCCCCAAGGTGGGGGGCAACAAGTATGCCCACTCTTGCTCAGCGCCTCTCACCAGGGGTAACTCCAGAGTGGAAGAGTGTCCAACCCCTCTCAAGGAAACTGGTTCCAGAGCCAGAGCCATGCGTTGAGGTGAGTCCGACTATTTCTACGGAACCTCTCAACCTCACACACTAGCTCAGGCTCCTTCCCCACCAGAGAGGTGACATTCCATGTCCCAATGGCCAGCTTCTGTAGCCGAGGATCAGACCGCCAGGGTCCCCGCCCTCGGCCACCACCCATTGCACCCGACCCCTTTGGCCCCTCTCACAGGTGGTGAGCCCATGGGAAGGGNTGACCCAGGACCACCACCACAGACCACCTGAGGGCCCGCATGCAGCCCCCAGCAGACATCCCCCAGTGGTGGTGTTGTTGCTCCAGCTGAGATTACCATTCCTGTGTACACCCAAGTGAGACCACTTCCACCGCAGACCCTCTTATGTTCAGTGGGGTGTGGGTGTGTTTGTTCCTTCTGAAGTCCACATCATCTCCTTTGTCTTCTTCACATTGCAAGGTTATTCTCTTTGCACCAGCTCTCCAGGTGTTCCTCCTCCTGCCTGTAACTGGACTCATCATTGTTCAGCCCCTTTCATAAGACAGCTCAGCCCGTCTCTGATCTCTGTTCAAGCCTCCAACGAGCATTCAGAAAAAACACCAATGCGCATTGGCGAGTTAATTTTACTCGCCTCTGATCCGCCGCTGAGCCGCGACTAGAGGTAGTGTCAGGGGCGCATCGCGCGGCTTGGATGCGCCCCTGACACTACCTCTAGTCGCGGCTCAGCGGCGGATCAGAGGCGAGTAAAATTAACTCGCCAATGCGCATTGGTGTTTTTTCTGAATGCTCGTTGGAGGCTTGAACAGAGATCAGAGACGGGCTGAGCTGTCTTATGAAAGGGGCTGAACAATGATGAGTCCAGTTACAGGCAGGAGGAGGAACACCTGGAGAGCTGGTGCAAAGAGAATAACCTTGCAATGTGAAGAAGACAAAGGAGATGATGTGGACTTCAGAAGGAACAAACACACCCACACCCCACTGAACATAAGAGGGTCTGCGGTGGAAGTGGTCTCACTTGGGTGTACACAGGAATGGTAATCTCAGCTGGAGCAACAACACCACCACTGGGGGATGTCTGCTGGGGGCTGCATGCTGGCCCTCAGGTGGTCTGTGGTCGGCAGTCATGGGTCACCAGTCAGTGGTCCGGTTGTGCTGGGGTGGTTTCGGGGCTGGCGCCGGGGGCTTGGGGTTCTGGGGGCATGTCATCCCCGGGCTTGGGCCTGGTGGGGGTAGGGGATCTTGGGCTCTGGCGGACGGGTCGCCGGACTTTGGGCTGGCCTGCGCTCTGGTGCCCGGCTCTGGCCGGGGGCCCCTGGGCTCAGTGGTGGGTTTGGGGGTTCATGGCTGGGGGATTGGGTGTCTGGAGACGTGACTAGTGGCCCATGGGAGGGGGCAGGTTGACCCAGCCTGGATGTCTAGTGTGTTATGTGTTCTGAGAGTTGTTAGTATGAAGGGTGGGTGTAGTATTTCTTCTGGTGTGGAGACTGGGTAAATGTCCTGGATTATGGTCTGGGAATATGCGTGGCCGGTCCTTTCCTGAGGTGAGGGCACGCTCCCGGTGCTTCCTGACTCTGTCAGCGGTTAGGCAGGCGCTCTTGGCCGCGTCGTCCATGTGGGATTTTGCGTCCTCTTGGGCGGCGGGCTGACTGCGGTTAGTAGGGGTCTTGGCGGCCCTGGTGGGTGTGGGTTGTTGGTCCTGCTGCTGGCGGCCCTCGTGGCCCTGTCCCTCTTGGGTCTGGAGCTCAATGGGCCTGGCGGTTGGAGAGGTGTTTTTGGCCTCGATCCTTGGGTGGACCTTGGCGAGCTGGGGGGTAGGTTGGGTCAGTGGGGGAGCTGACTCATTGCGGGAGCATTTGTTCCTGCAGTTCTTTTTCTCCCCATCCCTCACCGCACACCTCCGCCCTCTTCATTTCAAAGTTAATACATGTAGGGATTTTGAGGCTCGGGTGTACTGCAACATTTTTACATCTTTGTTGTTCAGAACCACCTGGGACTCAATTTTATTATACACCTTAGACATTCACTCAAAAACATCCTCATTACATTCACATATAGGAACTTGGGGTGGGCACTATGGTTATAGATGGCGGGATGATAATACTCTTGCCTCCTATGCCTGTGCCTACTTACAGTGATGCATTTAGACAATAAGGGCTTGGGTTAGAGTTGGGTTGGAAGGGAAACTGGCATTATGCCAGCCTTTGCTCCTTCTCTTTCCTGTTTTTTAAATTGCACTTTACAACAACACACATCAACAGCACATCTGGGGGCAGGGGTGTGTGTGTCGGGGTCTAATTATTATTTTTTTTTTTGCACCCCCTGGTTCCCTAGCGGCCATTCTGGGGGTTGGGTCTGGTAAAGTGGCAGGCCGTCGGGTGTTGTCCTAGACTACTGTATAGGGAGGTTCGGGGCCTCGGGGGTTGCCGGGGCGCTCTCCCTGGAGCTGCTTGGGCTCAGGTGTCCTGTCGGTTGGGTACGGGTTGGGCCAGATCTTGGATGTCGGCTCCTCTCCACCCCAGAATGAATGGGCCTACCTCCTGGGTTTGGGTATGGGCTGTCCCATATAGGGGACAGGTACATGTCTTGGACCTGGGGGGTATAGAGTGCGTATCGGGATTATGAATGGAATGTGTCGTTATTGTATGTCTTTGAGTGAGTGAGGGTGTAGATCAGGGTGGGTCTGTTTGATTGTGTCTGTGTATGAATGTTTATTTGTCAAGCTGGGACTAATGCCGGGTACCCACCAGACGCGTTGAGAGCGTCGGAAGCGGCCGGTTTACATTGAAAGTTTATGCTGAGGCGAGGCGCGGCGAATCGTGAAGCGGCGCGTTTTGAGCATTTCAAGCGTCGCGGCAGCGCGCAGCATCTTTTTTCCGCGCACGCAACGTATCCAAAGCCGGCGAAAGCGTCGAGCTACCAAAGTTCGAATATTTCAACTTTCGATGCTCGACGTTGCTCGACGCGTCGCAGCAACCAATCTGGAGAGGCCCTGCTATGTGATGACGCAATGACGACGGCACTTTTTCTGGACTTTTTAAACTTACCCCATCGAGCCTCCATGAAGAAACCAGCCTCCGGTAAGAAACTTGGCATTTTTACAGTTGCCGCTGTCCGCTCGAGCGTACGATCACCCCAAACATAAAAAAAAAAAACGTTTTAATCTCAACAAAGACTTTCGGAGCTGCAGTTCGGCTCGTAGAAAACCCACTCAAGTAGTAACGAGGCTCACGTACAGCTGATTTTGTCTGCCCGGTGTACAAGAAACAACCGGAAAAGGAGCCAGACACTCCTCCCACTGCGCGTCATCAGGCGCGTCTTCAGTGTGAACAGATTCTGGTGACAAGCGGCTAAAAGGGTGCGGCAAGAGCGTTTTCTACGCTCTCGACGCGTCTGTTGGGTACCCGGCATTAGAATGCCCTCTCTTTGATACATCTGAGGCCACTTGGTGTCATATTCCTGCCACGTGGCCTCCTGGTGGGGTGTGTCTTTGCCTGCCGGCGCGCTTGGGGCCCTCGGTGTCGGGAGTTGGGCGCTTGGGCATATGTTGGCTCGGCCGGGTGGCTGCCTGGTGGGGCTCTGGTCCTGTCGGGCCTGGGCCTGAGGGGTGGGCGTCCCTGGTGCCCGGGCCTTGGTGCCTAGGTCTGGGGTTACTTCGGTGCGGCGGGCCCCGGCGGAGGCCTATGAGTTTGTCGTTGTTGGCCCCGGGAGGTCATTGTGTGTGTTCGCTGGTGGTGGGGGTCTTCTGGCCCTCCCCTATGGTCGGATCTGGGGGGTGGGTGAGTGGTTCGTCCTGCTTGGGTGGCCCTGGGGGTTCTGCGCTCAGGGTCCCTCTTGGGGTCTTGGGCTCTGGTCCCTCCTTTGTCTGACTCGGGTCTTGGGGGGGTGGGGGGCGGATCTCTGATGCTTCACGGTCGCTATTGAATGTTCTATTAGAGAAGCCTTATTCACTTATTCATTTATGCATGCTAACAACCACACACAAATGGACACAGGGATATATATGTAGATATCATATGTAGCTATGTAGATGGGCATGTGACTGGGCATGTGGGCGGCTGTGGCGTAGTGGTAATGGCCAGTGCTGGGCAGCGCTAATCCAAAAATTAGTTCCGCTATTTCTAAAGCACTTATTGATTTATTTAGGTCTGCAATTTCAAAAGCACTTATGTATTAGCAATGCTAGCGGACGTTAATGCTAACACGCTAACTGCCATTTTGAAGAGGGCAAATGCGAAATACTTTTTTTAATCCAGCAGATTTGACCATTTGAACCGGTTAAGCTCAGAAAAACCTTGTGCTATAAAGTCAGCTAAGAAATATATTTTTCTCAGCAAAGAAATAATTGTTTTTACCGTGTTTTCATGGAAAGTCCTTATCTTCTGTGGCCGTCGCGGCCGCCATTTTGAAGAGGGCAACGGCGAAATACTTTTTAAAATCCAGACGCGTCGCGTAGGCCGCTGAGAAACATCCATAAGTTCACCCTCCATGTTAAAAACTCTTCGTCTGACTCTTCGAAAACAAGCAATAAGGCTGCAGAGTAACACACTGGCTGCTAACTGAGAGCGCTCGCTCTAGCAAAGAGACTGAGGGGACGCTTTTTTGTCACGGACCACATCCGGCGCTGACAGGATATGGTCTGTTAGCAGTCGTCCGGGCCCGTAAATAAGTTTTTTCGTTTTTACTGATAGATAATTAGTTATTAACGGTACTGCATTTTAAATAAAAATAGCGCAAATCCGCTTATGAATTATAAAAGTTAGTCAAACCGCTGTAACGCTGATAAATTGTTTAGGTATGCTATAAGCGGATTAGCGCATTAGCGCTCCCTAGCGGTCTGGCTCCCACCTTTGGTAATGGCAGTCGCCCCCCGATCGGAAGGTTGGAGGTTCGAATCCCGGTTCTCCACACCATGTGTCGTTGTGTCCCTGGGCAAGACACTTAACCCCGAGTTGCTCCCGGTAGGACTGGAAAGGCGCCTTGCATGGCAGTCTGCCGCTACCGGTGTATGAATGAATGGATGGATGGTTGATATTGTAAAGCGCTTTGGGACTCCTCGCAGGGGGCTAGAAAGCGCTATATAAATAAGCTCCATTTACCATTTGTACATGAATGTACTGTATATGTATGTATATATGTATGTATGTATATATATATATATGTATGTATATATATATATATGTATGTATATATATATATATGTATGTATATATATATATATGTATATGTATATGTATATATGTATATGTATATATATATATATATATGTATGTATATATATGTATATATATATAGTGCTGGACGATAATTCAATAACGATAAATATCGCGATATACTTTTATTCAATAACGATGATATGAAGTTTAAGCATATTTTCGATATTTCGATAGGATTTTACAACGTTTCACTGACGTTTTTCTGTTTCTGTTCGGGTTGGAGCGGCTGCTTCAACAACCCGCCTGGACAGAAGACACAAAACGTGCGTGGTGACGTCGTTACGCAGCGCTCAGTCCAACAGCAGGCGTTTAGCGGTAGCAGGCTAAAAGCTAAGCTAGTCTCCAAAACGCGTTAAGTTTTCGCTTCAAAACGAGTCAAACGAGTGTTCATGACCGTCAGAATGTGACTGAACAAAGTTTCACAAGCGAAGAGAAAGCAGACGACATCACTGATGAGAGGAAAGACTAATTCGTAGGTGTGGACGTAGTTCGGTTTTGTTAAACTGCAGGTCTCATCTGCAGCGAGTCCTCGGTTTCTTTATTTTGCAAAACGTGACGGAGTCGTTCTAACTAGCGGTGGGAACATCTAACTTGTTTAATCTGAAGAGTTTCCACTCGATAGAATATGAGAGTCAGAAGATGAAGAACAATAAAGTTTGAGCCAACGTTTCCCTGAAACTACGACGTAAACAAACAGCCCCAGCAGCGCTGCATGTTTTTTAAATTCAAAATAAAACAAATTCATCAGAAGAAAAAAAAACACTGAATGAAAATGTGCAGAAAGACGAAAATAGTGTTTTAATATCTGCCCCTTGTTTAAAAAATACAAAATAACTACAAACAAACAACAACCTTCACTTCACCTGCACCACACCTTCCCAACAACTTTGATTTAATCATATTTTAAAACATATAAATAGTTTTAGAAATGTTTATGGTGATATCAAGTCAACACAATCCTGTTTCCTGATTTACAACTCAGCTCCTTCAAACTAGTCCTAAATGGAGGTTTTACAAACATTTACATTCCCTTCAGGGTTTAATAACTTTAAACAAATTTTAATTGAATATTTGGGGGGTAATTTTTTTTTCAGTTTTATACATGACTTGTAAAATACTATGTTCAACCAAATCATAAAATTTTAATAATTTAAACTGATGAAATATTTGTTGGGTGACCATAGCACTTCCTACTAATAATTCTTGTAGCTCTTTAAAAACAAAACAAAAAAAAACAGGGTTTGTAATAGTTTTACATGCTTTTCCCCAAACTTCAATACAACAGATTAAATATGGAACAATCATTACATTATTCAATATATTCAAAACTTTGTCATTCAAAAACTATTTTACTTTATACAGTAATGCAATTGATTTTGTTATTTTTATTCTTAAGTAATTTCCATGAGATTTCTATGTCAGCTTCTTATAAATAACAACACCCAAAAGTTTTATTTAATTAACTATGAATTTCAATGCTGTAAATTTTAAAGATGTTTAAAGTTAAAACTATTAATATTGACACAGTTGAGAATTTTATGGCAAGAAAGTTCATGCTCAATAATCCACGTACCAAATCCAATAATTTTCAGTCGGGTCATCTGGACAGTTTCTTTTTATAGAAATTGGATGGAGGATGGAGGGTGAAACGTTTCTATAAAAAAGAAAGTGTCCAGATGACCCGACTGAGAATTATTGGGTTGAGAAGTTTATGTTTATTTGATGGTGATTTCCATCTTTT
>JBBPBX010055258.1:10102-23166 GCA_038048925.1 Garcialebias charrua | reverse complement strand
ATAATAATAATGAATTTAATTTATAACACACTTTTCATTAAAGGGGACCACACATGCAAAATTCACTTTTTAATGTTTTTTTTTTAACTCAACTTTGGGTATGTACTTCATAAAAAAACAGTCCTAGTGCCAAAAAAATGCACTCAGTGGTTTATTTACTCTAAGTATATTTATTTATTTTTGATAGAAACACAAAGTTTTCAAATCCTGCGGTTTGTGACGTCACAAACCGCAGCCACAACCCACCTCAAACCTGAGTCCAGCCCCTCACCTAGCAACCCCTGGTTAGGCTCAACCCACTTCAGTATAATAGATGTGACGGTTGTTTTTCCTGATTTCATCTCATCTTTTGTTTATATGTTCTTAATTTCATGTGTACAGCACTTTGTTGCAGCTGTGGTTGTTTTAAATGGCTTTTTAAATAAAGTACAATTGTTATTTTTACGTTTTAGTTCAATTTTTAGCGTATTAGCGATCGCTCCCAACGAGCAGCCGGAAGACGGAAAACGAGCAGACCGCCGGTGAAGAGACCATCTGCGGCTGGGAGCTGGCTGGCTGGTCAGAGGTTGCCTCATATGGATACACTCAGTGAACTTTGTGTATGTGTCTGGACTGAAGCATAGATCGCTCCCAAAAGCGCTGCATGCAACGAGCGGACATAAAAGTGCGGAGGAGGAACGAGCTATTTTTAGCCTCTGATTCGGGCTAAAAGGAGCAGCTCATGGCGGCGCGCGCAGACGGCTTTCGGTAAGTTATCTTAAGCTAGCACTAACAGTAAGTCAAATGAGTAATTAAAAAAAGAGCTAATTTTAAAACAACAACAGATTAGAGATACTTGCTGTTACAGAGGGCGTAGTTAATGTAAACAGATCTTTAAAGGGCGTGACCATGAGAGCTCATTATCATAAACCAGTCGTTCAAAACGAAAGTTAAAAATGGCAGAATTAAAAAGGGTATAATTGATTATCTAAGAATTATTTTGTGTATTAAATTGAATGATGTCATGAACGGCTGCTTTGGTGAAGAATGGGCGGTGGACTCACGAGGTAGCTTGGCGAACTCAGCTTTATTGAACTGCTAATAGCACGACATGTTAACGTCTCGTGTCACGCTCGGTTCACAACTAAAACACACACACTGCGCATGCTCAGTCTATACTGGCTACGGGAACCCAACTGGGACATATCACCACATCTCCCCCTTTTAACAGGAAACACACATGATTCTAAACTACCCTGTATATAACATCCGGACACTAGGACGTTGGGGTCGACTGCCCTCGGTCCACAGCAACGTAAGGATTATTCTGCCCTCGATAGTTGCTGTTCCTATTAATTCGGTGAACAACTAAACATTTTCCCAGTTACTATTTACCCACACTTCAGAACTCTATGTTTCACCCTTATACCTACAAACTACACAGGTCTATGTTTCACACTTATACATACAAACTACCTAGGTCAACTTCACTTTATCCTTTTTCTTTTCTTTTTTTTTTGTCATTAAGTGTCTCGGTACCTTAGAGGGATTCTGATTACCCTTCCCCTGGAAGTCACCTGTGAACCTTGTGGAGTTGAGCGCTCCACCTCTGGACCCATGTGTCTCTGCTCAGGAGTTCTGGTCGCAGAATCAGCACCGTCTTCAGGTGGAAAGCTACTGTTCAGTGTCACTGGAGAATCAGGTGGTTGTAGCTGATCTGGTTGATCTGTGGGAAGTGGGACAGCTTGCAGATGTCTCCGGTTCCGTCTTAATACAGCTCCATTCTCCGTTTCCACCATATACGACCTTGGCTCATGGCATTTGCCGATGACCTTTGCTGGGGTTTTCCAACTCTTTTCACCATCCAGTTTTATCCTGACGTCTTGTCCTGGTTGTAGTGCAGGAAGTGGTTGTGCAGAATGATGGCGATCGTGGAAGAACCTGTAGGTTTCCTTTGTCTGTCTGTCCTTTTGTTGAATCTCATGTCTGTCCACTGGAGCAGCTTTCAACTTGCTCTCCAGCACTGGAAGTGTGGTTCTGATTTCTCTTCCCGTCATCAGTAGTGCAGGGCTCACACCTGTAGCAGCACTAGGTGTTGCTCTGTAGCACATCAGGGCCAGATGGGGGTCAGGCTGCTTCAAAATGTTCTTTGCAGTCTGAACCGCTCGTTCGGCAGCACCGTTCGCCTGAGGGTAGTGGGGGCTGGAAGTTGCGTGCACAAATCCATACTCTCTGGAAAAGTCCTGGAAGTCACTGGATGTAAATTGAGTTGCATTATCACTCACCAGTTCCAGTGGAATTCCCCACCTCACGAACATGCTCTTGAGTCGACTAATGACTTCACGACTCGATGTGGAAGACAAACGAACTATTTCAATGTCTCTGGAATAATAGTCCGTTACAATGAGATAATTCTTACTCTCATGCTCGCACAGATCTGCTGCTATGCGCTGCCAGGGCCCCCCTGGTAGAGTAGAAGTCAGGAGAGGTTCGTGCCTCTGTGTTGGTTTGTGTTCAATGCAGAATTTACATGTTGACACAGTCTGTTTAATCTCAGCACTGATGCCCGGCCACCACACTGCCATCCTGGCGCGTGCTCGGCACCGTGTTAGTCCTTGATGTCCTTTGTGTATCTCTGACAGCACCTCAGCTCTCTGCGCAGAAGGAATGACCAGCCGGTCCTCGAATAACACCAAACCATCAGCTTCTGAGAGATGTGCTCGTGCTGAATGGTAACGATGAAGAGATGAGTTCATCGCTGTTCTTGGCGGCCATCCGTTCCTGATGAACTTTATAATCTGCTGCAGTTCGTGATCGTGCTGAGTTGCCTCACGGATCCTTGAGAGTCTTTGGGATGAGACTGGTGCATTCACCATAACTGATTCAACATGTGCTTGTACAATGTGATCTGTAGTCTCATCACTCACGTGTCTCTGTGGCCTCCTGGATAGGGTGTCGGCTACTACCAACTGTTTGCCTGGAACGTGCTCTGCTTCCACGTTGAATCTTAAAAGCCGCATCAGGAGTCTCTGGCACCTTGGAGGGGCTTTGTCCAGGTCATAAGTGTTTATGAGTGGTACAAGTGGTTTGTGGTCTGTTTGCAAAACGAAACTGTCGATTCCCTGAACATAGTGTGCAAATCGCTCACACGCCCACACACCTGCTAAACACTCCTTTTCGATTTGAGAGTATCTTCTCTCAGCATCAGACAGCGTGCGGGAGCAGAATGCCACGGGCTTTAATCCATCCTCGTGTTCTTGTAGTAGAGCTGCTCCTAAGCCATAGCTGCTTGCATCTGCGCTGATAACAGTTTTTCTACTTGCATCATAATATGCAAGAGCTGGGGCTGACACCAACATGGCTTTAACAGCTTTAAACGCCTGTTCTTGTGTGTCGTCCCATACCCACTTGTTCTCTCGTCGTAGCAGACTGGTGATCGGGTGTAGCTTGGTGGAGAGGTCTGGCAGGAATCTCCCCACATAGTTAATCAGGCCCAGGACCTGACGGAGCTCCTCCACATTTGTGGGACTCTGCATCTTTGTGATGGCTTCCACTTTCGTCGGGTCTGGTTTTATTCCTTCACCGCTGATGATGTGCCCAAAGTAACGAGTTTCTGCTTTGCTGAAATGACACTTTGCTTTGTTCAGCTTCAAGCCGCTGTTTTTGATGGTTTTCAAAACTGCATTCAGGTGGTTGTCATGTTCCTCTTTAGTCTGTCCATAAACAAGAATGTCATCCATGACTACGACAACACCTTCATGGTCACTTAACAGTGTGGACAACTGTCTTTGAAAGATTTCTGGAGCTGACGTGATTCCAAATGGTAGCCGCTTATAACAGAATCTACCACTGGGGGTTATAAATGTTGTCAGTTTTCTGCTCTCTGCATCCAGAGGGATCTGCCAGAAACCACATGACGCGTCTAAGGTTGAAAACACCTTAGCTCCTGCCAGCTTTGGGGCAATGTCCTCCAAAGTTGGTAAAATGTAACGCTCTCTTTTCACTGCTTTGTTTAAGCGTTTTAGATCCACACAAATTCTTACTTGGCCGCTGTTTTTCTTTTCAACAGGAACCATTGGGGCGCACCAATCAGTAGGCTCAGTAACCTCTTCTATGACGCGCAAATCTAGCATTCTTTTCAGCTCTGCCTCAACCTTAGAAAGGAGAGGAAATGGGACACGTTGTGGTGTTGTCAGGCTGTAGGGCTCTGCATCTGCTCTCAGTTCTATTTTTACCGGGTTGTAGGAGGTGGTGAAGAGACGACACAGGAGACGGGATGCAATTCTTCACTTTAATCAACTCCTACTACAAACTGGCGGGAAAACCACCCAACACCGCCTTATATAATAATAATAATAATAATGAATTCCATTTATAATGCACTTTTCATTAATAAAAATCTCAAAGTGCTACAAATTGTAATAAAGCAAAGATCAAAATAAAACAAGTGATAAAATCAAATAAAATCAATAATAATATCGACTAAGATCAAGATAAAATCATGTGGATGCAGATTAGGCTTGCTTAAAAAATAAATAAAATAAAACAAGTAAAATCAATAAAATCAAGTAAAATCAATAATGATATCAGCTAAGATCAAAGATAAAATCATGTGGAGGCAGAATAGGCTTGCTTAAAAAGAAAGGTCTTTATGCTGCTTTTAAAGTCAACCAGTGACTGTGGAGCTCTCAGGTCATCAGGGAGGGAGTTCCACAGGCGGGGGGCAGCCACACAGAATGCTCGGTCTCCCATGGTCCTCAATTTGGTCCGAGGAATATGAAGGAAATTACTGTTCTGTGATCGTAGAGACCGGGTGGATGAATATGGTGCAAGAATGTCCTTTAGATAGTCAGGTGAAGTGCCGTGCAAGCATTGATGGGTAATGAGAGCAGTTTTGTACTGAATTCTGTAGGTGACAGGAAGCCAATGGAGGTTATGGAGAATGGGTGTAATATGTTCAAATTTACGAACTCTCAACAGAATCCTAGCTGCACTGTTTTGAATGTATTGAAGTTTCTGAAGGTTTTTGCCAGGGATACCAATAAACAGGGAGTTGCAGTAGTCGAGCCTGGAGGAGACAAAGGCATGGACGAGTTTCTCAGCATCAGGAAAAGTCAGAGATGGGCGAAGTCTGGAGATGTTTCGAAGATGGAAGAAGCAGGTTTTAAACAGATGCTTAATGTGATTTTCAAATGTAAGATGAGAGTCCATTTTTATTCCAAGATTTGTAACAGAGGTGGAGAGGGGGATGTCTTGACCAGAGAAGGAGATTGTTGTTAAAGTTGATGTTTGTATACCAACACAACATCCGGTCCTCTGGACCTTTCACAATAAAAGCATCCTGTAACACATTCGGTCCACTGGGTGTGAGTAGAGCCCCCTAGTGGTCCACCACACACGCCCCCCCAGAACACCCAGTAAGGTCCATCACTAGTCCCGCATTTTAGGTTTGATTAAACGACCAGAACGGCTGAACCTGGGCCCTGCAGAACCAGTCTGATGAAGCGGAGGGCTCCGAGGAGGGCCTGCAGAAGATTCGGGCTCCAATGGACGTTGAGAGTCTCTGGCAGGGGGACAGCAGTCCGTTAACAATGTGGATGGAGGTCTGCCCCTGCGAGGAGCCTGGGCCGTAACAACCTGATCATCTGACACAACATGAGCTGGTTTAAGCCTATCGATACAGACAGTCTCAGTACGACCCCCTAAATCTAAAAGGAAATGTTTTGGACCTGGTTGAAGAACCCGAAACGGTCCATCATACAAAGGCTGTAGTGGTGTCCTGTGTGCATTGTGTTTGACAAAAACAAATTTAGAGGACTCCAGACTCTTAGGGACAAATGACTGCGGTAAACAATGGTGTACCGGGCCAGGGACACGAAAAGGGGCCTCCTGAGGTGAAAAATGGAGCAACGGTGGAGCAAACTGTGGTGAGGGTACCTCAGGTAAAAACTCACCGGGGACGCGCACAGGTTGACCGAAAACCAGTTCAGCCGGGGAAGAGCTCAGGTCCTCTTTGGTTGCGGTACGTAAACCCAACAAAACCCAGGGAAGACGGTCAATCCAGTTGTCACCGGTCAATGCAGCACGCAGTGCAGCTTTCAATGATCTGTGAAACCGTTCACACAAACCATTAGCTTGGGGGTTGTAAGCGGTGGTCCTGTGAACGTTAGTCCCCAGACTCTTGGCCATGGTAGACCAAAGTTCAGAAACAAACTGCGGGCCCCGGTCTGATGTAATGTCTGAAGGGGGGCCGAAACGCGCCACCCAGGTAGACAAAAATGCCCGGGCCACCACTGCAGATGTCGTGGATGTCAAAGGAACCACCTCAGGCCACCTGGTGGTCCGGTCTATCATAGTCAGCAGATGAGTAAAACCTTGTGATGGAGGCAGAGGGCCCACCAGGTCTACGTGCACATGATCAAACCGCCGACCTGGGATGGAGAAGGGTTCCAAAGGTGCTTTGGTGTGTCTGTTAACCTTAGCACGCTGGCATGGGACACACGCTGCTGCCCACTCCTTAACTGCTTTACGCAGACCGGGCCAAACAAACTTTGAACTGACCAGTTTCACCGAGGCTCTAACACCTGGATGAGAAAGGGAATGTAAGGAGTCAAAAACGCGGCGTCGCCATGAAACTGGAACCAGGGGGCGGGGCCTGCCAGTAGAAACATCACAGAGCAGGAGGGGACCTCCGTCATTCACCTGCCGTTCCTCCAACTCGAGGCCCGTGGGCCCGGACTGGAGCTCGAGTATTTCTGCGTCGCTACGTTGGTCCGCAGCCATAGCAGAAAAATCGATGCCAACGTATACGGGAGAGATCAGCACCCGGGAGAGACAGTCGGCCACCACGTTGGATTTTCCAGCCACATGCTGAATGTCTGTAGTAAATTCAGACACCGCTGCGAGGTGGCGTTGCTGGCGAGCAGACCAGGGGTCAGAAATTTTTGACATCGCAAACACCAAGGGTTTGTGGTCAACATATGCAGTGAACCGGCGGCCCTCCAGGAAAAACCTGAAATGGCGTGTGGCCAGGTAAAGCGCCAGCAACTCTCTGTCAAAAACACTGTATTTCAGCTCATTGTCCCGTAGCGTACGGCTGAAAAATGCAAGCGGCTGCCAAACCCCGGAAACCTGCTGTTCTAACACAGCCCCCACCGCAACATCAGATGCGTCGGTTGTTAAAGCTATTTGCGCCGCTGGGGATGGATGGGCCAAAAGGGCAGCAGTGGCCAGTGCAGCTTTAGCATCACCAAATGCCTGTAGGCGTTCTGGTGTCCAGTCCACGCTGTCGTTGGGCTTTTTCTTTTTCAGCGCTCCATAGAGCGGACGCAGCAGTTGTGCTGCCCTGGGGAGGAAACGGTTATAGAAGTTAACCATTCCCAAAAATTCTTGTAGCGCTTTAACAGACTGGGGCTGTGGGAAATCTGACACCGCCTGCACTTTGTTTGGTAACGGGACGGCACCACTTGCAGAAATGCGGTGGCCCAAAAAGTCAATGACTGGCAGCCCAAACTGGCATTTCGCTGTATTTACAATCAGGCCATGTGCTGCCAGGCGCTGAAAAACCTCACGGAGGTGGGACAAGTGCTGCTCAGCCGAGCTGCTAGCCACCAGGACGTCATCCAGGTACACAAATACGAAGGACAGACCCCTTAGGACTGAATCCATCAACCGCTGAAATGTTTGTGCTGCACCTTTAAGACCAAAAGGCATGCGCAAAAACTCAAAAAGGCCGAAAGGCGTGATAACAGCGGTCTTAGGGACATCCTCCACATGCACAGGAACCTGGTGGTACCCCCGTACTAAATCTACTTTAGAAAAAATGGAGGTCCCAGCCAGGTGCACTGAAAAATCCTGGATGTGGGGGATGGGATAACGATCGTTCTCTGTGATGTTATTAAGGCGGCGGAAATCCCCACATGGACGCCATTTGCCATCTGCCTTGGGCACCATGTGGAGGGGGGAGGCCCACGGACTGTTTGAGCGTTGCACGATGCCTAAACGCTCCATGTTAGCAAACTCTTCCTGTGCTATTGCTAGCTTAGTAGCATCAAGGCGGCGTGCACGTGCGAACACCGGGGGGCCCGTTGTGGGAATATAATGTGGGCGGCCGTGGTGTAGTGGTAATGGCAGTCGTCTCCCGATCGGAAAGTTGGCGGTTCGACTCCCGGGACCCGCACCATGTGTCGTTGTGTCCTTGGGCAAGACACTTAACCCTGAGTTGCTCCCGGTAGGACTGGAAAGCACCTTGCATGGTAGTCTGCCGCCACCGGTTTATGAATGTGTGTAGCATTCAATATATTTGTAGCACTTTGAGATTTTCAGTAATGAAAAGTGCGTTATAAATTGAATTAATTATTATTATTATTCCAAAAAAGCTAAGTCTGGACATTCAAAAAACAAAACAAACCAAAGCAAAAAAAAAAACTGTAGAAACGTTTCGTCTTTCGTCCGAAAGACTTCCTCAGTCTGAGAAGCTGTGTTCAGCTCAGTCTTATAAATAGCACCCTCCCACAGTGGATCAACCAGTTGGCTGATGACAGCCGAAACCAGCTGCTCACATGATCAAGGAGGACCATCAGCCTGACGATGGATCGTTAACACCCTGATGGTTGTTTGCTATTCACAGAGGGCTGAGTGATACTAGCAATAACAGCATTGTAAGTGGGGGACAGTTGAACCCGGAGGCCTCCACCTCTGTTTAATGATGGACGGTTTCTTTTCACAAAGATGGCCTCCTTTACTCCTCTCTCAAACCATTGTTCCTCTCTATCAAGGATGTGAACATCTTCATCCCTGAAAGAGTGACCGTTGGCCTGGAGATGAGTGTAGACCGCAGAGTCCTGACCTGATGATGTGACATCATCAGGTCGAACATTATAATAATAATAATTTATTATTATTATAATGTTCGACCCCATGTTTTGTGTTTGTGTTTGCAAAATCAGGAACAGTCAGCGAGGGGAATTCAGACAATAAACGCTGAAACACATTACCCGAAGCTAAAAAGTTAGCATGCATTAAAGGCCCAGCTCCTCGCGTCTCACAAGGCAGTGACGAAAAAGACACAGCGTCGATCAAACGTCTGTTAGCTAAATCAACCAGGAGCCCGTGAGCACAAAGAAAATCAGCCCCTAAAATAGGGACTGAGCTAGCAGCTACCACAAAGTTCCACTGGAAGTCCCGTTCATGGAAACGAACAGTCACCAACCTTTCGCCAAACGTCTTGATGGGATAGCCGTTAGCCGCGGTTAGCTGCGGCCCGCAGCCTTCTGCTAACCTGTCGGAGCCAGTCGGGGGAACGAGGCTCTTCTGCGAGCCGGAGTCCACCAGGAACCGCCTCCCCGACCTCGAGTCTTCGATGAAAAGCAGCCTTTCCTTGTCGCCAACGGCCGCGACTGCTAGCGGGCGCTGGCGTACTCGTTTCCCTGCGGCTTGAAACTGCACGGTGGGACACACCGTCGTGCTTTGGCGCCAAAACGCTGGTGGAAGAAACAAAAGGCGGCTCCTGACCGCCTGCGGGCGACTCCTGCTACGACCACTGGCTCGTCCGGCGCTGAGGGCGATGCTTGAAGCTCGGGCGCCGCTGGAGATCCGGGGACCGCCGCTTGGACCGCGAACGTCCTCGCAGCCAGCAGGATGCGGTCGGCTTCGCGGGCCAGCGAGCGGTAATCCTTCTGCTGCAGAAACGGGGAGTTGGCCAGGGCTGTGCGCACTGGAGCCGGAAGCCGGCGGAGGAAGAGGTGGAGAAAGAGAAACTCACAGTCAGCTGAACCCCTCAAAGACAACATTCCTTCCATGAGCTCAAGAGCTGTGCCATCGCCCAAATCGGAGAGGGAAAACAGTTTCTCGGCGCGCTCCGCGTCTGAGAGCGTGTAACGCTGCAGAAGGAGCTCCTTGAGGGCGTCGTATTTTCCTTGTGCAGGAGGGTCTTCGAGCAGGCTCATTACCCGCTGGGTGGACAATGGGTCCAGTGAAGCGACCACATGGTGGTATTTGGTGTCGTCTGCAGAGATCCCGCGAAGAGCGAACTGTGATTCGACGTGGGCGAACCACGACCGAGGGGCGTGCAGCCAGAAGTCCGGGATTTTAACGGCCACCGCAAAAGCGAGCGGGGCCGCCGGTGGAGGTTCCACAACCGCGGACAGCTGAGGAGAGCTGGCTTGACCTTCAGATGTCGTCATTTCAATTCACAAGGGTCACCAGTGTAGGAGGTGGTGAAGAGACGACACAGGAGACGGGATGCAGTTCTTCACTTTAATCAACTCCTACTACAAACTGGCGGGAAAACCACCCAACACCGCCTTATATACCAACACAACATCCGGTCCTCTGGACCTTTCACAATAAAAGCATCCTGTAACACATTCGGTCCACTGGGTGTGAGTAGAGCCCCCTAGTGGTCCAACACAGGGTCGCATTTTAGCAGGCCTATTTCTCCAAAAACATCCTCTAAGAGGTCTGTATTAATTCTCCTGACTAAACCCATCTTCCTAGCTACACTACCTCCCAACAGGTTATGAGCATAGGGTCCCTTTATAACTGTGACCCAGAATCTGTATTTCTGTCCTTTAAACTGACTTGTGGCCATAAACCTGCCTACACAGTGGACTTCGCCTCCTGGGCTGGTGACCAGTGGCATTTTAGCTTCTGTGACTAATCTTGGGCTATCTAGCAGTCTATTAAATGTAGTCAGCGACATCACTGTGATGTCGGCACTTGTGTCGATTTTAAATCTGACCGTACAGACATTTATAGGTAATTCTACAAGCCACTCACTTTCTGAATCTGGCTGTTCTATTATAGCTGGCTTAACATTACTGCTCCAAGAAAAATCATGTCGTCACTCTCTGCTGAATTGTTAGAAACTACTGTCACCTCTTTCAGCATTTTTGTTTTGCAGACTATTTTAAAATGTCCCAATTTATTGCATTTATGGCACCTCTAGTTCTTTGCTGGGCATGGCTGCATTTTTCCATGTTGTCTATTACAGCGTGAACATGTGAAGGGGTCTTTGGGCTCACTGGGCTCCGGTTTTCGTCGCCATCTTGCGTCGTTGTCGCTCTTTGAAGTTTTAAAATGGCATCCCCCTTGACTCATTGCGTCAACCATGTGCTCGACACGCAAGCTAGCACTCTGCTGCTTTATTTGTTCACTTTGCCTTGCTATCTGAATAGCTCGTTCCAGCGTGAGGTCTGCCTCCAACTGCAATTTTTCAGAAATACTGTGGTCCAGTATTCCAATCACAATTCTGTCTCGAATCTGTTCGTCTTTTGTGCCTCCAAACTCACAGTTTTGTGCTAGTTCATATAAGCTTCTGACGAATGCTTCAACAGGCTCTCCGGCTTTCTGCACTCTTTTATGAAAGCAAGCTCTGTCGTGAATAACATTTCTTCTTGGCACAAAATGGTCGCTGAATTTCGCCATTACCGTCGTGTAATCTAACTCAGGATGTGTCGCCTCGATTTCTTCATATTCATCAGCCGCCACATTTACTCTCTCGTACACAAACGAGTCGTAAATAGCCTCTGCCTCTCTTCCCAGGGCATAAAGAAGCGTGTTGACTTGTACCTCTCCGCTCTCTCCGTCCAGCTTTGACGCTATTCTGTAGCGATCAAAGCGACGCCGCCACATCGGCCATTCTGCCGGGCGCGAGAAGTCGAAAGGTTCCGGTGGACCGAACTTTGCCATTTAACTCAGTAACTCACTCAGTAAGGCGTCCTGTCGGCCACTTCTGACACCATGTCATGAATGGCTGCTTCTGTGAAGAACGGGCGGTGGACTCACGAGGTAGCTTGGCGAACTCGGCTTTATTGAACTGCTAATAGCACGACATGTTAACGTCTCGTGTCACGCTCAGTTCACAACTCCAAACACATACACTGCGCATGCTTAGTCTACACTGGCTACGGCAACCCAACTGGGACATATCACCACAATGAACATTGTCTGGATAGCCCAAAGACATACCATAAAAATTTTAAAAACCTATCTGTGGTCTCCTTTAACGAAAATCTCAAAGTGCTAAGTTAAAGGAAACATCCTTTGTCCCAAGGCCAGTTTAACTATAATTACTATTTTAGTTACTTTATTTTTCTTTCTTTATGAATCGATTGTAACTATTTTCACATTATTCAACAACTAAAACAGATTGTTTTTTAATGTAATGGGTATTAAAAATCAAACATGTAGCCCTCCCCACTACCCATTTATGTTGCTCTTCTTTTGAAATGTAACCGGAAGTTCTGTGTTGAGAGCGGCGGAGAGAGAAGTTATGGAGACGTCGCTAATGTCGATCCGGTTAACACCATAGACATAATATAGCTGTGTCCCAATCCAACGGCTGCATACTTCGAAGGACGCGGCCTACGTAGGTCGGATCCTTCGAAGTATGCAGCCGTTGGATTGGGACACAGCTTATGATGTGTCCCTCCAGACACGCCCATTTTTATATAGTCCAATCAGATGTGGCCCCCGGATAGATGCACATCTGTGTCTGATGAAACTTCTCATGCGATTCCCTACCATCTGCTCTGCAAGTTAACTTCAAACTATGGAATGGATTTCTTGTGCAGAGGCGTGTCTCATGAACCCAGAGTAACAAGACCCGCCTCAAATTCAGGAAATCCATTTCATAGTTTGCAGCCAGCTACAGCGTGAGGCCTGAGCAGCACTGTGGCTAACGACTAACCAAATTTTCATCAAAGCGTCCGCTGTGTGGAAGTATTTTACACTAAATACCACAAGACAGCAACGTGCACTGTGCAAAGCCGCTGTACCGGTCGCGACCTACAATACATTGAACTTAATCAACATTTGAAAAAGCACATGGATTGTTTAGCCAGGCACCGCGGTAAAGTTAGTTTGACGTCAGATGTTCAAGCTCTGTGGCTTCAGCGGTGTGTTCCTCTCGTTCAATCCAAAGCAGGCAGTCTGATTTCAGTCTGCCCGTCTCAGAGGAGGGACAGACTGAAATCAGACTGCTTGCTTCACAGCCTGATTGAATGTTTGCAGCCAAGATGTAGTTTACCCTCCAGGAGATATTTATCAGTACAACAGTAGACAATCAAAAGAATATGAATTGA